>KZ308220.1:133532-403271 GCA_000376725.2 Ladona fulva | reverse complement strand
CCTCATCAAAGTTTTAAAAATTAAAATTAATTGAAATTAAAAAATTAAATTCTATTATAAAATCTTATAAAGTACGGCCGAGAACATGTATTGACGTAAAAATTACGACATGATGATAGGAATGCTTATACCATCGCCCAATAGAATTTGTATATATTTTTCTCTACTTCATTTCTGAAAATTTCAATCCAGCGAGAAAAGATATTAGAGGAATGTGTATTTGCGAAGAGTAACGCTCATTTTAAACCTTTATGCCTATGTTAGATCGGAATTGGTCACTCTTCCACCTAGATATCTATGTCATTCTGTTATGTGCGATATTTTTATTACGAGGGAAAATTTTTTAATTACAAAAGGAAGATTTATAGTTTATTTTTGAGATAATCTGGGGAAGAGTAAAGTCTTCTCTTCAGTATGAAATTTAACACAGTAAAATACCTAAATTGGAGGAAAATTGTTCAAGAATCGCAAAGATATTTCAAAGATACGTCAAGATTTCAAGACTTCAAAAATACTTCATAATACAAAGATAATACGTCAAAGAGAAACTGAAACTAATGCTTAATTTTACATTCTTCTGTCAACAAGGAAACTGCGTAATGATATCTCTTATATAAACTCCCAAAACAGTTTATTTCCTTCATCGTTAAATTATTAAAACCTTAAGTGTTCCGCCAAAGAGTTTTGGACACCTCTAAAGCAAGTGTTGCGAATTTCTTATTTTACATTCTCCTTGGTGAATTCTTTCAAAAATGAAAGTCCCTTCCTTAAAATAATTAGACCCGCGTGTTTTCGACGCCAAAGAATAGCGAGCACGTTAAATTCATGCGTGGTTGGCTCGCGAGGTTTCATGCTCCAAAAGAGCTATCTTCAAATGACACTACATAAAAAGAAAAGCGAGGGTCGTTCATTCACCATTCACAGTTCGGGGTTTTTATCGAGCGAACAGAGCAGGTATAATCGCAAACGAACGAGATTCGTCGAGTGAATGAAATTCCATGAAAAAAAACCTTTTTTAGCTCTCAAACGTTCTCGTTTGCTGGTTAAAAGCCTCGAAAATGTATCAAGAGGCCGCCATTGCAAAGCATCGCTTCAAAAACTGTCAAAAAATAAGTTGGTATGTATTCCAATATTTGTTATTTAAAGCTCGACGTTCTAAATCCTTCCGACCGAAAATATTCCTAAACTTAAAGCTACTCTTGAAAGTTGTGTTTATTTTCATTTTAGAGAGAATTTTTTATTTTACTGTAAGAAATTAGGCTGAATTCTTTAAATTTTCCCCCCAAGTCATCTGTGACAAGAGCAAGCGCTAGTAGAAGGCAGGCTTTTCCGCTCGTTATTATAGGAATGAACCTAGGGACCAACTCAAAGATAATCGGAACTGATAAAAGTCGATGTGACTGGGCCTCGAACACAGGTCTTCCACCGGAGTAGTTGCTCTATCCACTGACTTCGTGACTTCTTAGATGCTGCATCCACTGAACTATTGCGCCAAGTATAGAAAATTATTATTTTTGCTGTACTGCAAACATCTGAATACGGGTATTTGGGAATCTGCCTTCCCGATTTGATGAGAGTAGGATATGCGAACTGAGCTATCCAACAGCACTGAATTCGTCTTCAACATGTTCATTTATCCATGCTTCCTTCCTTGAAAACGTTCTTTTTGTATTTTGGGACAACTGTTTTCGAAATGAATAAAGCTAATTTACCAGGATAGATGTGAAATATTTTTGCATGACTAATATTTTTGCAAGACTAATATTTTTACAGGACATATTTTTGCAATACTAATACTTTTGCTAGGCAAATGTTTTTGCAAAACTAATATTTTTGCATGACTAATATTTTTGCAAGGCTTATATTTCATCCAAGGCTCATAGAGTATTGCTAAAGTGTATCAAAAATTTTCCCATGTTATCCCAAGTTTATCCCTCGGTCTTGAAGAATGAATACCTAACCTCGGGAGGAATTGCGAAAAATTTAAGTAAACTAAAGATCCAAAGGAAGAAATATAAGACGGAAATACGGCGAGCTAAATAGAAGCCGGTTAAAGTGCAACCGGGTAGAAGCAGGTACGCTGCATTCGAATGCTTGCAACCCAAATAATTATATTAGACATTGCTCTATTTGGGATTGTGGCCCCGAATTCTATTTCCTGAAGCATTCCGCCATTTCCGACAGCGGTTCCCCTAACCGCGACACGCTGCTCCTCTGGTTGGCGAGCGATTATCGTGTTAATACGTTTCGCGAGGGAAAATATCAAGAGGCGGGAAGGGTTTTAACCATTTACACGGAAGGAATGTAAAATGGCGTCCGTAATTGGCGGTGCAGACCGTTTAGTCCCGGTAAATGAAGGCACCGACCCGTAAATAAGAGTTCCGCGTCTGTACAGGAAAAGGAAATCTTGTTCATTACGCTCTAATTTCGACGAGGGCGTAATAGCAACACAAATCTGACAACGAAAACGGACAAAAGGATGCGTACGCTACAATCGCAAAAAGGCCATCGTAAAAAGGCCAATCAGGGACAATTTATGTGCGGCGCTGGGATTGGAATATCGTGCCTCCCGAAACAAAACGGGGGATAAATCAACCGCGATCCGCGTCGAACCCGGCCCTTCCGCGTGTCGAACCCCTTTCCCCTCCAACGCTTGCTATCGATTGCCGGGCCCATTTGACCGGAGCCGTTCTTATTGAATTGTTATATAGACGCGGAATATGCAATTCCACTCGAAAATAAAAGAAGGGCCCTTCCATTTTCATTGCTCGCGTTCGATTCGACTCGAAAATATTCCATTTTTTGCGGCGATAACGTCTCAATAAATACGGCGATTCGGGCGGCAGAAACATGAATGTTCAGAAAAGCGTAGAATTAAAAAAAAGGCGACGGCGGAATTTGCGATCGGACGCTGAATTTTCGATCAATTAAGTCGGCTGTTAGAGGAAAATGTAGAACGAGGAAGAAGGGGAAGGAAAGAGGGGTGGAGAGAGTAATTGCTGGGAAGGAAGTGATGGAAGCGTGAAATAGAAGAGATATGGAGACAGGAATTGGGGTAAACAGAAGAGGTAAGTTAAATGGCTTCATTTCGATAACTGAGGCGTACAGAGCTATTCTTTTGTTAACTCTCAACTTTAATGACTAAGTCAGCCTGTATTTTAAAACAAAAAATCCTCATCTGTAGAAGAAAAACTCGTTATCTCAAATAAAAAGTGCTACCATTCGGCGAATGGTTCGAAAAATGCCTAAATAATGATATTTTCTACTCAAAAAACTTTTAATATTCTAATAAACATCAACACAAAAACACAGCGAATTTCACAAAATTATAATATTTCAAAGATACGTCAAGATTTCAAGACTTCAAAAATACTTCATAATACAAAGATAATACGTCAAAGAGAAACTGAAACTAATGCTTAATTTTACATTCTTCTGTCAACAAGGAAACTGCGTAATGATATCTCTTATATAAACTCCCAAAACAGTTTATTTCCTTCATCGTTAAATTATTAAAACCTTAAGTGTTCCGCCAAAGAGTTTTGGACACCTCTAAAGCAAGTGTTGCGAATTTCTTATTTTACATTCTCCTTGGTGAATTCTTTCAAAAATGAAAGTCCCTTCCTTAAAATAATTAGACCCGCGTGTTTTCGACGCCAAAGAATAGCGAGCACGTTAAATTCATGCGTGGTTGGCTCGCGAGGTTTCATGCTCCAAAAGAGCTATCTTCAAATGACACTACATAAAAAGAAAAGCGAGGGTCGTTCATTCACCATTCACAGTTCGGGGTTTTTATCGAGCGAACAGAGCAGGTATAATCGCAAACGAACGAGATTCGTCGAGTGAATGAAATTCCATGAAAAAAAACCTTTTTTAGCTCTCAAACGTTCTCGTTTGCTGGTTAAAAGCCTCGAAAACGTATCAAGAGGCCGCCATTGCAAAGCATCGCTTCAAAAACTGTCAAAAAATAAGTTGGTATGTATTCCAATATTTGTTATTTAAAGCTCGACGTTCTAANACAAAATTATATATTAAAGTTTTATATTGTGTAATTATTTATTTATTTACTATATGTTTAATGACTTGCATTATTATAACCAACTTAGCAAGCATCGACTTAAGTTGCAAATCCAGAGTAAGATCAGGCGATAAATTGTATCATTTAAACTTCGCATCTACATATACATTTTCACTCATATCCTGCAAGCCTCCTTTCGGCGTGTGACAGGGGATGTAAATGCCGAACGTTCGAGTCACCCCTTTAGCTTATTGTTGTCGCTTATCATTTGCGGAAAGAGTCCTTAAAACGACTTGTCCTTTCATATATTTCTCTTATTTTACGCTCATTGTCGGATCGACCGAAGTAACGGGAGTAATAATACCGATAATATCATCTGCAGGTGTACTTTCTTAGAATTTACCACAAAACTAAATATTAGAAAACTGGTAAGGCACGATCTAGTCCGAATGTAATTATCATATGAAATACTATATAAATCTCATATATCTATAACTTTATAATCATTGCGCATATTTTCAAGAACTTTGTTATGTACTCCGAATCCGTAGACTCTATGTACTCCATTCTTAAAAATTCAGAATTCTAAAATCTAAAATTAATTATATACGGCACAAAGTTGAATATCTAAGAATATTTCCAAATGTTATCAAATACTATGAAGCTGATGTACCTATTTCTTCCAAGAGTTGCCCAAAATGTATATTTATATTTCCGTCATTTTACTGTAATTACGATAACAACTCGAAATATGAGGGAAACCGTGAAAGCTAGGACTAATGCTTAAAACGCTCGCTTAACAACAGTAGCTTTAATAAAATCAATGATTTTGAGGAATGGGATTGTCTGTTGATTCATTCACTCCGTAATACTCTACTATTTGCACAAATAGGCGTACGTATGTACGGATTAGGAAATGTATAGCCTTAGAAATGTTGCAGAATAATTGGCGAATGGGACTATCACGGCGTGTGGGCGATGCAGGTGAGGAGATACTGGGGAGAGAGGAAGGCAACGAAGGAATTAATACACAATTTAGCTCCCGTAAGCGACGCGATTTTCACCTTTAATTTAATTAATGCACAATATTTCCCTTCCCTTCAATCGATATCACTATCGCTGCAAAATATTTGGAGTGATTTTCGCCATCTCCGACAAAAGATGTTTTCGGTGTATTTGGGTTTTAATGCGTTGCGCCCCCTTCTGAAAAGTCCTCTGCAGATATTTGCTCTCGACGCGAGAGGAGTAAAAAAAGATGGCTGCGGATTCCAGCGTGTGCCGAGAGTAATCCTAAAATTGCTGTGATTCAAAAACATCTGAATGCGCTGCTGAAACAGCCGAGGGCGATAAATGAACAAAAGTGCGCCATTTTTGAGGAATCGCAGTTGACATTCGTGGAGCGATTTCCTTCTTGTTAGCTTCTACACGTAATAACAAAGGGGTTAAAATCAATTGCGAATGCTGAAGGAAGTTATGATTTCCCAAAAAAATTTCACTAGCAGACTCGTAGTTGAAAACTGCAAAAAACAATAATTGTATTTCGCAAAATTTCAAAAGCTTTCTCCCCTTTGTAATTTTTCGAATTTTTAAAAGAGCACTCATGGCATGTATGTATTTATTAAATAAAATTTATTTCTATAAAATCTGCATAATTTCTAAATTTCTTCATTTTAGAAATATCTGTAGATATATTTCGAAGGTTATGAAAAAGGCAGCAGCTGAAATGCGCAAAACTTTTCATTTACAAATTCAATTACTAATTTTGAATTTCCATTCCCAATTTAGAAGTAGTGAACTCAAAATTCGCATTGAAATAAAATTATTAATATTTAATCAAGATTCTTTCCTATCATATTTAAACTATTTTCCAGATTTAATCTTTCATGCATACATAACTCACCTTATACTGTTATTAACAGTATCAGTCACTTTAAATGCATTTATTCTACGTGTACTATAATCTAAATTTGGATTAAGTTTTATAATGCTATTTATAAACTGTATATTAATTTAATCTGAAATTGAAAGTTTTTGTTCCTTTAAATCACCCACATTTAACAATCATTGAATTTATTTATCCCAAATGATCAAATTCTAATAATCAATATAGAGAATTTATTTCCGGTTAAAAGAAAGAATATTGCAATTAAATGCCATTAAAACAACTCTTGCTAAGATACTGCAGGCCATTTATGTCAATCGTGACACACCATTATGGAAATGAGTGTATATAAATTCGTGTATGTTTTCACAGATCTATCCTAGTCATTGAATACTTATATCAAGTGCAATACTGAATTCTCATAGGTTAGAGTAGAAAATCAAGTTAAAGGACGTAGAAGAACACATGTCAGGTATGAGAACATAAATACATCTTAATCAGAGGCAAATGAAACCATGAATCATCAACGAGAGTTAGAACACTTTAAATGAACCTTTCAAACGACTAAAATCTTAAAATTATTCTATAACCCTTTAAGCCTTTGTGGCTAAATAGATAGCATATTTTTCCCTGAGTGCTCAAATTCTTTCAATGGAACAACGTTTTTCCTTTTATATAGGTTAATGGCTTCACCTAGTAATCCACATACCATTTTTATGATGGTTAAATAGTAAGCCAACGGCCTAGTAACCAATAACTTCAAAACTAGTAAAATTGTTGACAAGTATACAGTAAATGAATCAGTTTATCGTGATGAATATCTTCTGGAATTAATATGGTTTGAGCTTACCTCGATCTTGCTCCACGTGGAAGTGTTGGCGTATTTGAGATGCTCGAGGTTCCTCAGATCTATGGCAGACACGGGAGCATCGGAAACTATGCGGTCGTAGGTGATCTTCGCCAAGCAGTATTGCCCACGCATTCGCACCTCCTCCTTCCCCACCTTCACGTCCACCATAACACACTCGTCAAAGTTGCCCAAGTCAAAGGTCGACCCGAGCAGAGTCCCTACCGGGAATTTCGTGGTTGCATCGAACACTGAAATCAAAATAAATGTGATGTAGCTAACACTCGTACCTTTAAAATTCATTTCTTGGAATTCAAACGTCGTTAATTCCGGCAGAAACTGAATAAAATGCGAATCTTTAAAGAAACATTCACTGGTGGATACAATACAGAGGGATTGTCAGTGTCATATTTGATTAAATAAAAGACGTGCCAAAGAAAGAGATACAACATAATATAAGTTACGTTAATTGTGGGCTTATGTTATTTTCACTGACATTAAACACTTTTTATCAATTAATTTTTACTAATTAATTCATATACTTTGGATAGTATAGCTTGGCAACCATTAAGATAACATACGAGACAAATTTCGCTGTCAGAGCTCAGCGTTTCACAGAAAGCATAAAACATAATCATTAATTTCCGAAATCATCACAATAAGTATCCCAAAATCCATATTATATCGCCAAGATATTTTTTAATGTGGCTAAACTGCGTGCAATAAACAAGAAGCATATCTCTCCTCGCCAAAGCTACGGTATACCACAAACGATCAGTTGCGGAAGATAGCGTCTGTAAAAATGATGAGAGCAGAACACCGCATTGTTCCTGTTTTCACTCCGGTATAACGGAAATACCAAATTTTGGTCCGGTTTAGCTCCTTCCAATATTGAAAGAGTTCGAACCGTTTTATTTCCTCTCGGGCCATTGCAATATTTAATCTTTCAGAAAGTTTGTTATATTATTTCTAGCTTGTTCGATGTATACTAAGTAGCTTAGTTTAAAAATAATATTTAAGTAATACTTGGCTGCTAGTTGCAGATAAACTTTTAGTTAGTAAACCTTTCTTCAATTACGGTTAAGAAAAATCTGCATTGTACAGAACCAAAAATGGGAAAGGAATAAATAACTCTTTTCGGTTTTGGTTCGGGTTCAAGAATTTCAATTTTCGGTTCAGTTTCGGAATTTACTCGGGCAAGAACTGTTTTCGGTTCCGGTTCGATGTCCCCGATGAGAGTAGAGACTTTGATGTAGAACGACTTTGGGATACACGCGGAGTTTTTAATTGCCACTGACAGAGCCCTTACCATACAGCATCCTTATCGACCGAATAAACAATTCACTTAGCAAACAATTAAGGTAACAACATAAAAGGCTATCAAAATATGTTGCCTTACACCCGTGTCTTTGTTGACACAGATTCAATTTGACTGCCCTGACTTTTCTAAGATTATAAGCCACAAGCTAAATACATAAATATAAAAAAGCTAAATACACCGTAACAGTTGCCTTAGTGTGCGAAATCAACAAATTATCTTAAACACATTTAAAACATTAATCTCATAAGTGTTTACGCGGTAAATGGCTTCGTGTATGGGAACCCTAAAAGTAAGAAGTTTGCATAACGCCAACACATTTATTCAACAACATCATTCGATCACGGCCCTCTGCAATTCTCAGAAATAAAAAAATATTTTGAAATGGAGCATAAAATCCTCAGCAGGGGATAGATGTCCAATATTCCGAGCAGAATCAGTTACTTCAAATCGTTAAAATCCGGAATGACACTGCATGATTGGCATTTAGCTTTACAGGCGATGATAAAAATTTTCACGGCGAAAGATTTTCGCGTCAAAATGACTGTTCCGAAAATTCCTGCACTGAATTGCCCGATTCTGCGAGAGAATGGTGTTGTTGGCATTTTAGCGCTACAGAAATAGACTGTCTGAGGTAAACCCTGGCGAATTTTCATCCCCATTGAATCGCGTTTGGCGGGGCAATGACATCCGATGCGAATTTCCCAATACATTCTAAGTTCGCATGTTTTCAAAGCTATCCAACTTCCCATCGCTACGACTATAGTTAGCTGGGCATTCATAGTTGTTATATTTATTTATATTTATATATATTGGATATACATGGCTATAATTATCATTGTAAATACTTGGTTTCCCATTAGGGTCTTCCTCAAACTTCTTCAAACTTGTATATCAGTAAAGCCATCAACCCGAAGGAAATTGGAGCCTCAGTCCATCCACCGTTAGCTATTAAAATTTTTTGGAGAAGGAATGAGGCTTACTAGGCAAGATGAGGAGTGAAAAAATTGCTTTTGCTTTTCAAAGAGCCAGAACGTTGTAATGGGAAAATGTATGTATTACATGCTGAAAAATGGTATCCATCGCATTCACCCCTTATTGAATCCCATGAAATTGTTACTTTTGGGTCCTTTGAGCTGTTTTTATGTGACATAGGAGTCTGGCTCAGTGAGAAAAGCAAACTGCCTCGTTTCTAATCTATTCTAGTTCGCTTTATTCGCAAAAGCTTTCATTTCCAAACGGTGTAACTGTTGAGATTTTAAAATAGCACTTAATACTTTACAAATGGACATAAATTTGTTATTCAGATCTAAACTTTTCAGTAATTACAAGCAATTTCGCCAAGTATAGCTATTTAAAATATTTTTTCTTTTCGTCGTTTATTGTAATTAATAATGATTTTGGACTTCGATTGTAATGAAAAAATAAGGTCATTATATTCTAACATCGTCGTTTCTTCGATACCCATTCTTAATGAGTTTAAAAAAATAATTATGTACAATACAAATGATGATTTCTTCTATTCGTTTGCTTCCATAGCAAGTAAATCAGTCGAATCTAGCATTATGCCTCCTCTATAAAGTTTTTAATTTTATTATGAAAGTGTAACGTCACATTTAGAAACAGCATTACTACTCCTCGAAAACTGAGGACAATGTTTCCGAAATTAGCGTTTAAAGCTAATTCCACTGCAAAATAAAATGCAAATAACAACCGATAACGTAGCAAAGCTAGTTCTTCAGGAGAATTCGACACAAGGAACCTACTATAACTCCCTAAATCTTGTGACTTTGTTGTTTGATGAAAGCTGTTTTGAACATGATTTTTTAATAACAAATTGTAGCCTGAAAATGTTTCTTGAATTTCTGAAATTACTCGGCCCTCATAAATTATCTGCAAGTAATATCTTTACCCAAATTACGAGTCTTATTTCCTACAGGATTTCCTAGACAGAAGAAGAGACTATCTTAATCGCAGCTTTTCCCTAGCTCAAGGAGTAAGCTAATCTTCCAGATTTAAACTCATGAATCTCCGTGATTAATCTCTCCGACGCTTCACTTCTTCGAAAAAGAAAGCATGATTCTTTTAACGAAGATAATTTTCGAGCATGGTTTTCAGCTAAATCAATACGTGTTTCATTAAGAAACCAGTACAATGAAGATTTTCGCTAAAATATGATATCCTTTCCGCAAAATAGGAACGATGCCGATGGTGCAGTTCGGAACAGACGCTCGGGTTCTTTAGGATTAAAGCTTAATCCTCTAGACCAGTGATAGCGAACCTTTTGTCTGAAGAGTCCCAATTTTAATTGCATTGAGGACTTTCGTGCCATTGAAGTGCCAACCACAGCATGAGACTGTATCTATGTCGTTGCGTCGATAATGAGTTTAAAGTAGTTTTATCGACGAAATAAATTATTTATTAACACTATTAACTAAAGTCACACACATTTATTACCTGTAGAGTTTAAAGTTTCAGCGAAGAGTATATAACAATTTTAGCACCTTGGAAGTTCTAAGTGCCAAAGTATTAATTAATGTTGCGTGCCACTTTCGGCACTCGTGCCATTGGTTCGCAATCCCCGCTCTAGACCAATAATGCATACACCTTACGCAAACCTAATGGTAATGTAAATAACTAGTTATTATGAAAAAAATGTGTATTTTATTAATTATAAAATCCAGTATCTTGGCCTCGACATCATGGTAGTCTTCCATCATGAAGACGAATAAAAATACACGTCTACGCAATACCACAAACTTTTTGTGGTATAGCGTAGAAGTGTTTTTCTATGTATCTTTATTAATTATATTATTTCCCATGATGCTACATTAGCTTTTTCGTAAGTTAATTCATTAAGAAATCAATAGATAACTAAGGTATAGCGATTTTAGAAACTGAAATAATTTTTTAGCAATATTTATTATTGAGCATGATTTTAGGCTAAATGAATACAAGTTTAATTAAGAAACAAATAAATAAACGACTTCTTTATCTTGAGCAAATATATACTTTGAAATCTTCTTTTCCAATTAACCCCCCGTCAATGTAAATTAGATCCAATTAATAAACAATAAAAAAGGTAATTATTTTATTAAAAATAAAGAATTGTGTAATCAAAACGTCTGAGTTAGGCTTAGGAAAAAGGATACACAGCAGGAAAACACCCGCAAAGAAGGAGGTGTGAAAAATCAGCACAAACCTATCGATAGTAATAACTAAAAAAAGAGTAAAGCAAATACCTTTATCGTGACCTGGAAATGAAAAGATGGTAAATAAAAAAATACAAAACACTTCGGCAAATCATTCAAAAAACTGGGAAGATCCATACTTTTTGTGGATGAAAACGACAGTGGCAAAAAAACCTTCGTTTCTCCAACGGAAAAAACGCCCAAAAAATATGCAGGAAATGTCATACGAGCGCGGGTGTGGAGGAAGACAAAACGAGAAAGCCGTTTCCGAGGGGAAACTTAGTTATTCAGAGATACAAATCTCTGATTCCCGCGGACGTGAACTTTGGGGAATGGACTCGGGATCTTCTCCTGCCATAAGCTTCTTAGATAACTGTAAGACGCCAAATGAGGTCCTTCTGAATCCATGCACACTTTTCCGCTCCCTTTCTTTACACTAAATAAGGAGTCCTCTTCTCCAGTCCCCTCACCCTCACGACAAAGAACGTTAGGAGTGGTTTCCTGGAAATTCGATGGTCGAAAGTGCATTTTTCATCTCCGAATGAATAATGACACATCGGAACTCCGCATTGCAGAGGCTAAAGATCTTACGTTCGGTTAAGAATTTGGAGCGCGAGTCTCCGGCGGAGTGGATTCGTTCATTGAGAAAGGCTTTAATGGATTCGTTGATTTAACTCGTGCAACAGAGCAACTTGCGGCCCCGCCTCCCCGATATGGAAATCCGCGCTCCCTAATTCAATTCGGATGGAAGCAATTTTCAATTTCAGATATGTTACTACTATGTTTATCATAAGAAAACAACAAATTTGCATTATGAACTTGAACGTTAGTGGTGCACGATAGCCCCGAGCTTTGATAAAGAACGATGCATTATAGATGAGCTATGCATATAAACCACACGGCCAATGGATGCAGCATCAAAGACGCATTTCATGATCATCAAGAGAAAAAATAAATCGAGACCGGTTGAAAATGACCTAATTTGCGCTGCATTAACATAGATCCTTCCTTTTTAAGAGACTCCGCTTTGAGAATGCTTTCAAGTAACTTCCTTGAGTAAGAAATATAGCTGAGAACTTTCTAATTGATGTGTGCTAGCACAGAATCAATAAATATACACA
Organism: Ladona fulva; assembly: GCA_000376725.2. Classification (NCBI taxonomy): domain Eukaryota; kingdom Metazoa; phylum Arthropoda; class Insecta; order Odonata; family Libellulidae; genus Ladona; species Ladona fulva. The sequence goes on along the minus strand of KZ308220.1, from coordinate 390,894 downwards.
CGAAAATGCTATGATACTGCGATGTGTATAGATTTTACGATGTACCTATCAACAAAGTAAAATTAAAAATATCTGATCGTGTCGGTTTTGTTGCAAATCTTTTCTAGCTAATTGAGCGGAATAACTTTAAATGGTTTTAAAATATTTAATTAAAATACAGATTGGGTGAAAATTCTCATTCTTAAAAATTATTGTGTAGCTTTCAAGTAATTGACCCCCCACAATACAACACGGAACCTATGATGTAGTCCAAAAGCATTCCTAGGTTCAGATTTAGACAGTAGACAACTAGACAATATTTAGATTACGTAATCTTTCAAAAATAATTAGCCTCTTTAACTTAGGATAGAAATAAGTGCGATAGAATAAAACAGTTTTTGGTCTCCACTTTAAAAACAAAAAATACAAATACTAGTTGCAGTATTGTTACAAGTGCTTCTACATCTAAGGTCATTTCGCATGTAGGTCCCTATCGGGAAACGAACTCGGGACCGCTTTCACCGAAGTCGATTGCGTTGTCCACTTGGCTATCAAGAAACACATCTCAACATTCTATGTGTGAAAGAGAAATAAGCCCTGTCATGAAATACAGAAAATATCAAAATTGAAATCCAATCAAATAATAAATTTAACGAAATTAATTAGGAAAATAATTAATTTAGCTTAATTATGATTGAGCGAATGAATCTACAGATCAAATAGAATGATTCTGAGTAAGAGAAAATTTTATCACTGAAGCGTAATGGTGATTATCATTGTTGGCTTAAAAATTTGTATTAATTAGCTCTCGAAGTATATGCATTTAAAAAGGTTTCATGTAAATGAAAAGGTCATAAATACATAAAACATGAAATTATCAGTTAATTATGATTAGTTTTAGTTCAAAATTGTCACTGTGTACCCAATTATGACCGTTCTTATTTCTTTAAATAACTATGAATTGATAGGTCATACAACGCCGTTAAAAAAGAGCCATTTTAAAGCTGTTACCATGGGAAATGTACGTATAAATAGAGAGATATGCAAATTACCATTCTTGTTTGGTTAATTCGTTGCAGGTCTCTGTTTCAACTTATGCGTTCTGTCTCGGTTCCTCGTTTTCCAATATGGTATTTTGTTAGAATGGGGTTAAGGCTCTAAAAAAAGGAAATCTCTTACGCAATTCATATGTTTTGGGAAAGACAGCAAAGCTCTTTCGCGTTTATCTTGAAATGTTCTTGTTTATTTACCCTAAAATCAACTTAGAAAACAAAAGTTCATTTTTTTAATGGATGCTACGATATGAATATTTAATTCGTAATTGAAAACTGCTTTTGAATATTTATTCCACACCGAGCGAAAATATAACGACGGAAATAGCAGTGCAACCTAGATTCTCAGCACTTTTTGACCATGCATTTCATTTTACTCTGTTTGTTTTAAATTGCAGATCCGCCATGATTAATTATTCAATTAAAACTAGGCGGGAAACTAGTCCGCACGCCGAAGATAATGTAGTCGCATAACGCCGACGAACTTGTATCGAAACGAGCGACATTTTTATCAGGAAATTGGATGGAACATGGAATACAGAGGACGCCACTCATTCCGAACAATAAGCGCTAAAGCGAAAAGTAATTTAAAACTAGCGGTACATGGGTCGCCAAGCAGTATTGAATATTGCGACTTTCAAGAGCACAATGGCTCTCTTTAAACGGGGGTCACTTCAAAACACGGGCGATGGAAATCTTCGACCACACACGAGAGTTTCGCTCGATTTATAAAATTACCGCTGACAACTTTAAAAATTGGTCGATTCAAACTGATGTTTAAATAAATTTTGTTCAATAATAACTGAGGAACGCGGTTGCAGGGTGAAACGAGAAGAAATTTTACTTAAAATACTAGACTACCTCCGTCTAGTAGTTTAAAAATCGCATTATCTCGACTCGCACGATTTAGGAAAGATTTAGAGGCTATTTTAACCTCCTATATAACGATTCCTGTTTCCGAAGACCCGAAGAGGCTTTAATGTCATTCGATCGTTCAGAAGGAAGAGGTTACTACAGGTCACGACGTTCTGAGTTCTTCTCAAGGATGTGATTCGAAAGGGAAATTTTAAAATAACTATAAATAATACATTATGACTCACGAGTTATTAAAATTTAAATGGTGCAAGTAATTATCGATTAGTAGAATCTTTGAATTGTTTAAGGTTGAAGTTCTTTACACCAGCACCTTATCGTGCGCGAATTAAGTCTTCGCAATTGTTGGTTTCGTCACTTTCATCGTTGGTTTATTGATATCCAAACCATTTCACACCACACCCTGGCTCCTATACGATGAAGTAGTCACTGATTCCACGCAAAAGTATTTGCAATATCGAATAAAATTTAAGTAATTAAATAATTATGACATCATCTCTGTTATGAATGATTAGTTATTGTTATGATTGATAACGAACTGCCTTCGGGAGGTTTTGGAGGGGTTTTCCTCCCGACTAGGGTGAATACCAGGCAGAATACTTACTCCCCCCACATAAGTTGACTCTATGATTTCATAACTTTATTAGTATTGCATATAATGTGTTATTTTGAGGTGTATACTGTAGTTATTTTGGGGTATATATTGTATCCTATGTAGTATGTATGTATTTGGGGTATATATTATGATGTAGGAATGACGTTAATTATTTATACGGTTGCCACCGTGGAATAAGTTCCACACCGCAGCCTTTGATTAATAATAATAATAATAATAATTAGTGTAGTTAGTTGAGAATGGCAGAATCATGTGTAAATGTTTAACCCTAAGAACGCAGGCCTAAATTACAACTATTTGAAATTTATTGTAATCGATAACAGCCGATGTTTCTATCCAAGTCCGGACAAAAAACAATCTCGCATTTTGACTAACTTTCATCGAACACTAAAACCACTCGAAGACTGCAGAAAACTACAATTTCAGAGTAGTACATCATAAGGTACCAGGGAAATCTGATCATAATAATAACACTCGTGAGATTATTGAGAATACATCCCTCCAACATTCTGAGCAGCAGCCGTGCTGTGACTGATTTTGTCATTTCTAACAATTAAAACAGTCGATAATGTTTGTATCTAGCATTCTCTGCCCATTCCGTTATTTATACTAGTAAGAAGATAAAAAAGAATATAGCTCAACATAAATCAACAAAACATTAGCAGAAATAAGTTTACAAAGGAAGACTAACTTTCATTGCAAAGGGTGCAGTAAAACCATCACAGGCCTTCCGAAATCCAGATCCATCCGAAATTCTTGCTTTCAAATGCTAAGAATCGGTAATTAAATGTTGTCGCACATAAAATAAGAAGCTATCGAAATTGGATTTTATTGCTTTGGGAACGACTGGAATAAATTTGCGAATTTTCGAGCAAAAGGGTACCTAATTTAAACGAAGCTGCTTTGAAAGAAAATTTACTTTGGCAGGAACCGAACCGCAGTCGGCCTCTTGGCGAATGGAAACTTCAATTTAGAAATAAAAGAACTTCCATTTGGGCCAAAAGGATCTTTGACGAATAATTTGAATTGCCACTCAATCTGGGGTATCTTTGAACGTTCACATTCCGTTCCAATCTCTTTAGGCTGTGGAACGTCTGATCAGCAAACAGAATATGAATGTTTACTTACTCTACATGTATTAATTAACTTAAATCATGGTATTTTAGCTTCCGTTTTAGTTGGAAAGTTGCTTATAGGGTTTGTCACAATCATGTAAATACATACAATGAATGTGCACATATTTAAATTGAAAATTCTACTAAAAGACAATTCGTCTTCAATATTCAAGCCAGATTATCAATGTATTATATATTATTAATTTTACCGATGAAAATCGCAAAATTACATAAAAGATAAAAATTATAAAATTAAATTTTATCGCATTCATAACCCTTGGGTGTTAAAATGATAACATTGAAAGAAATGAAAAAGGAATTCTGCTTTGAGAACATCTCTAATTACAACTAACAAGAAGATTGTCTTGTTATTAGCAGCTCGCAAGCTTCCCATGTAGCTTTTTATGTCAGCCCTAAGTCACGTTCTGCACCAACCGAATAGAGTTTAGAAACGAATCGTCTAATTCTATCAATATTTCAAACTGCCATATCTGCCATTATGAAGTGAGCAAAGTTTTGAAAACATTAGCAACCAAAACGCAGATATAAAGAGAATTATCGGAAATCATAATCAAACACGATAACGCAAATATATTTTGTTTTTCAATTAAAAGGTAAAAACATATATTTATCCAAAATAAAATCACACTTACGCATACTGATAAGAGTATAAAGTCACTGATGACTGTCCCTTATTCCCAATTGTGCATCTTTGATTGAACATTTCCATTCAACGGAACGAATCGCCAATTAAATCTGGAATCGTTCTTCTAGGAGATATTCTGTCCCCAGTATCAGTCCCTTTCCCTTTGACGCCACATTTCATCTCATTATCTACATTCACTCAAACAAATATAGTAATGTTTGTCAATGAATAACCAGAGAAATTTATAAGAACATGAAAAATCGAGGGAAATAGATTTTAGTTCAAAATCACTCAGACTAGAATCAAGTAATTCTATGACTGAGGAAAAAATTCTTTAATTAAAATAGCGTATTATGAATTATTGCCTAAACTGTATGAATGCATAGTGTCTGCGGTGTTGGTTTAGTATACAACTTCATGCATATTATTCGTATATTTGCTACTTTTATTTTACCAACCAATACACATACTGAAAGAATACTTAGTAATTTCCACATCAGGTATTTATTCGACTAATTTCATTAAAGACTTGACTTCAACCTGATGATATCAACTCGTAGTCGAATAAAAACCCGTTGAGGAAATTACTAAGTAATCTTTCTTTCAATATGTGCGTTGATTTCTACCTATTAATTTTTACTCTACCTCGATTTCAAAAATTTTTCCGAGGTCATATCTAGGCACATATATCCCGGGGATAAATATGTTAAGTGTATCTTTCACATCGACCAGACTAACTTTGATTATACTTGACTATACTTTGATTAAGAATGGTTTTAATTAATTTTCAACATAAAATCAATTGACGAAGCTGTCACTGTGTGGAACTCCATAACGTTAGCGATTTCACTAGGATAAGAACACTTTGTCTTAGTTCCACAAGATAGTTTATTGTGCGACCGGTTTCGACTAAGGTCTAGTCATCATCTGGTATCTGTATCTAGTAGTCATCTAATTTTCAACAAATTTAGGTTTTGAGTGTTGTTACAGTTATTACCAAAATATCTTTCGTAATTTTCTCAATTCTATTATTACTTTCCCTTGTGGTAAATTCACATGTGCCCTAAATGTAAACGGATATTAGTCGTATGGAAAATGACTGATTTCCTTTGTGTCATTTAGGTAAACAACATTTGTGAGGCGAATAAAGGTGTCTCCACAATCCATATCCGAGAATGCATTGTCGTGTTTGGCTGCAGCCCTACAACGTGGGCGTCATTCACATCGCTCTCCAATGCCAGTGCACCCTGTGACACTCACGTCACTTCCGCCCGCCATTCCTTGTTAAATCCGCCCCCACAATTCCGAAATTCACATCGGCACGACACGAGTCTCACGGCACCGATTCTTTTTTTATTTCCGGGGAATATCCGTTCCCATTATTTCTGTCCGTGCTCCACGTAGTCCTTCCCCATTTGACTCGAGGAAACCCGTTTAGCTCTTTTGAGGAAGGAGAGAAAGAAGAGAAAAATTGCCTACTTGGGATGAATGCTCGATGAGTTGAATGAGAGGCGTGGGAGAGAGACGAGAGCGCTCGAGCATAAGATGATGCCAGTGAAATATCGTTTTTAATTCAAAACAAGTGCACGGCTCAGTGACGCTTCACTCTAAAAATTATGAATTTACTTTAACGATTCACTTCAAAGGATCATTCCTAATTTTTCCAACAAGAAACATGAAATTTACTCGTCGAATAATAGTGGTCCCATTCAGCATCGATCCTGAAGCAAAAATTCTAAATGTCGCTAGATTACAATTTACTTCATTCATTTTTATTATATTATTATTGTTAATTTATTATAATATATGCTTCATTTAACTCTTTCTTCAAAATCAATAATAAGATGGGATAGCGCGATAATTTCTGCACGTGTATGCAAAAATTTAAGTTTCCAAAGGCCTTTGAAAGATTATATCAGTTTTTTCTAATTTTTCCCTTAAATATTTTTTCATTGCTTCTTAAACTATCATTCCTCATTTAATTAATGCCTGTGTTTGCATAGCTCTGGTCCTGATTTACCTCTGTGTGGTACACTATATACAAACACGATACTAAACATATATTAGCTTTATTGAAATTTGCAATGCCGACCACATACCACATGGGAAAAGGCGATGAAGAAGAAGATTGAAACCTGTAAATTTAGTCACATTCCAGTTAACTTAGTTCTAATGCTAATTAGTACAATTTATTCTCATTACTTCACTTTTGATGTTATTGAACTTAAAATAAATATGCGATGATCAATGTATATAAACGTAAAGTGATATGATTGTTAACGGAATATGATTTCCTATCTGGCCAAACTATTACGACCTGAAACAAATCACAATCATTTTAGGAAAGAAATATTTTATACTCCCTTTTTCAAACTCGTAAACTCAAATTTCACCACAAAATTTGGTCATTTTATATTCGTATGAAATTAAATGAACGAAACGGCTTCGGCAGCTATCGAAACAACTCATTTCCAGCCAAAGTGAGGATAGTTTTAGTTGATTTTCCATTTCAGGTGATTCCAAAATATTTCTCCAAGAACGCAGGATCGGCTCCGATTTCCGTCGATCATCGTCGTGATCGATGTTTTCGTCTCTACAAACCCGTTTCATTTTCGAGATCTAGAGGGCAGTAGTCGCTGGCCTTTCAACTCAGGGCCTTCTTGCACCTGTCCTTCCCTGGCCCTTCCTCTTCCCTTTAAAGCTTTTCCTATTTCCGCACCAGAGACGTGGAAATGCCTTTACTTCTTCCCCAAGTTGATCCACTTTCCATGAGAAGGACTCCCTTTTCTGCTCGAACCCGTACTCCATGACGCATTTCCCCTTCACGTCCACACCAACAAGAGTTGTCAGACGTCCCAATATTTGCGCAATTCTCTCGACTTCGCGGTGCGGAGTCCTGGACCTTTCCAATACGCCATTCTTATACTTTGAGGGTCGACCGCTTGATTAAAATTTCATCCAATGTCTACACAATCAGCTGAAAGCTTCCGGCGTATCGAAGTGGTAAGGATATAAATATTATACGCTAAAAAATTCTTTCGTCCGAATCGATATCTTTAAACTTATAAAATTGCAACGTCGCTGAAAATAGAGTTCGTGACCGCTGTTGACTTCTCCGGATTCACTCGGAGGAAAGAGTTTAACAGTACTCTTTTCGACTTCTTGCGTTACAGCAATTCTCTAAAATGCTTGTGAGAAATGGTGTGCGCAGAGAAATACTAGCTGTATGTGTGTGTATCACTCTTTTCGAAAAGAAAAAAATGAATTCCTGAAATTGAAAATTGGTCATTTGATACTAGTGTAGTAATTTTTCTGTGAAAAATAGTTTTCACATTCAGTCGCATTGAATTCTGTTTCTCAAAACCAAAACTGATCTGAGTTTACAAGTACATCCTGAAAAAATACGACTAAATAAGATTCGATAAATTGTAGATGCCGTCAGCACGTGGAATTCCATAATGGTACGAATGAAAACTGTAAAAATTCCAAAAATGTATATTAATAATGTTCTCATTCCTACCATACCGCAATAAGGTTCACTCAGGCCAAAGAGTTAAACGTCAACCTCTTTACTGAGTATTGATAGAATTTCAGTATGGATGTTAGTTTGTAATAACATCTCTTCTTTATTCAATAGTCACCTTCTAGAAGTTTAGCCACTTCAAAGACTTTTCTCTCACAAAAGGTTTTCACTATATATACTCCAACCCGAAATATCTGTTTTACCGTTGAGATTCACTGTAGGCAAAGAGATGATTTCAATAAGTGGTTCTCGACTTACGCCCAATGAGACGACCTCTCGCCCTAACGACCAAATATATTTCGTCCTTCGTATGTATGTTTGCCAAAAACTTAGGAGCCAAAAGTACCACAACTTTCAAACTTTCGTAATTAAAAAAATACTCTTCATATCTTTTATCTATATATTCTATATATTTTGGAACACCTGTAAATAAACAAATGAACCAAATATGTATTTACACTACAGCATAAAAGTTCATTTTTGAACAAATTACATCTAAATAAACTCACGACCGATCAATGAGAATGATTGAAGTTATGTCATAAGTCGAGAAGTACAAAGGAGATATTCCTAAATTCCCATAACCCTTTCCGCAAACAGGAAACGATATCGATTATGCAGTTCGGTATGTTGCAAACAAACGCTCGGGTCCTTTAGGTTTAAGTTTCAAAAATATTTAATGTTCAAACAACACGAGTGCGTAGTAGTGGCCCGCTGACCCCCGTGGAAATGTGCCATTGGGTCCTCCGAGTAAAATATTTGAGCACCACTGCTCTAGAGAATGGAACATCTATTTGAAGGACATTCACGTGAAGGTGAATGAATTTTCACTTCCTCTGAATGTGTGCACGACTAACTTCGGCAAAGACTTCAATTCACAGAATAGTTTTTTCGCGGTTTAGAATTATTCCTCACACAAAATTATTTCATTTGAAGACATTTTCAAAAGAAAATAAGGACAGCTGTTTCGCTAAGATAACTGCATTCATTTCATCAAAAGGTGAAACAGGAAATCAAGCTACGAATGAAAACGAACCAACGGCCTCGTCGCATATATGCTATGAACCATATCCTCAAGTACAACCAATTATTAGCCAAATATTTCCCTTTTTAGAGGTACAAATTATACTCATAAATTATGTCACAGTATTTTTCGTGAGTTGAAGTCCAATTTTCAATTCAAATTCATCCATGAAACTTTTTCCTCATCTTTCCGGTTTTTAAAAGATGAAAAGTTGATGTATGAAAGGAATGAAGAGGGCTGTATGAAATCCTTAAATTCTACACGAGAAAAAGAAAACAAAGAACAATACATTTCTCCGTCAGCTCTTGGATATAAATTTTGTCCGAGCATTTAAAAACAATAATCATTGAAAGGAAACCAACCTTTTCTATTGGAAAATAAAATCGATATTTTGAAACAACTTCTATGAGATCTACATTATTAATGCATATACGTGAAATAAATATCATATACTTTCCGATATATCGTTAATTTCCCCGGAGTATATTTGCTGCCAAGTAGGGCTCTATTTGCTACATGTACTAAAAGTTCTAAAAGTGCAAATAAACTAAAAGTACTAGCAGCTAGTAGTAATATTAGAAACTAGTCTCTTAGTTTATAGTAATGTTACTCTCATATTTTCTCCTCTATAAGCACGACAATTCATTGTCAACTTATAACTCTAAAACATTATGTAATTAGACATTAAAATGCAGATTTAAGCGGCATGAAATCACCAATAAAGAAAGTAACTTAGAAAGTATTCATGCAGCCATCTAGATCCGTCTGTGGGTGAATTAAGAACTTGCAAAGGCTCTGTATGAAGCGTCAAAAAGCAGTGAAAACACTATTAATTAAATAAAAGTCTTATACCCATCCTCGAATACCCTTTCCATCCATTAGTTTGGAAATAATTGCTAATGTTTTTTTATATGAATTCGTATACGAAGAACCGGTCTTTTAATATCCTCGAAGCCTTTTCAGAAACGTTCATGAAATTATGGACGAGGAATGGTGCCCAATCACGTACGCAAGAAAAACCGAAGCAAAGACGGGAAAATGGTTGCGTGACAGATGTCATAACACACAGTAAACGTATAGGAATTAAAGGCGGGCACCAGGATTACGTGACGGAAATCATTTGAGACACCAGGAAAAGATGAACGTGCCTTTAATGTATGAAAATTAAGCCAATGTATGTTTTCAACCACCAAAGAGAATGTTTTGCAGGTGATTCTTAACGAATTTATTCCCTAAATAAATATTTATTTGTAAATATCACAAGTTAAGATTACACGTCTGATATTATTCTTCCTTTGAGGTTTTTTTTTACGGTAAAGCTAAATGAAAATGTGCTGCCAAAATTATCAATTACAATTAAACTCTTCGAGTTTCATAACTGTTGGCATTTCACTTGTTATCTAAATTAACTTTATTTCCTGTTGGAAATGATTGATGCTGTTCTCCACACACACAGTACACTTTGCATTTTCGGAATAAATATGTTCTCACTATTATTTACTGATTTTGAAAATCATTAAACGCAAAAGCTTGAGCAATAACTCATCAATTACACAATCACTACAAAAATTTAATATTTGTAAATAAAAAGTTCGAAGTTGTAGCCTAGAAAGCAGATGATTTGCAGAAATTTAGAATTATTTAATTAATTTTCTATCTAAATTAATATGCAAAAACTAACGTTGGCTGCAAATCAATAAACGAAATTATCTACTTCTCTGGTAATAGAAGCAATAAAACTGTTTTTTCGCACAATGACGGCGTATCTTGCATATAAAAATGGGGGGAAAACAAGAAAACGAATAGTAAGATTGGTTTACAATAATATCTTGATAACAGAGTGACCACATCGGGCTATAACACACATACACATCGGAACGTACCCATATCTGGGTAAAAAACCACCGAAAAATCCCTGAATCTTATTTATGAAATACCGAGTAAAATCATAATTGAGGAAACTAGATACACCCTTTTACCCCCTGAGTTAGGGACAAAACATCCATCTCTTAGCCTGCTCCTCCATGTGAATAGATTTTTAAAAACAAAATATTTAATAAATGAATAAATTCTTACATTTTAAATAATTAATCAGAACAAATTCTTGGAATATATTTATTATTTTGCATTATATTCATATCCGTCTATCGGTACTGTTTCGATTGTGGTAGAAAACTTGAAAATTTTACTAATTATACCTAAATTAGACCGACCTCTTCCATGGAATCGTATGCAGTGAAAATCCGAAAATATGGAAAAACGTTGATTTGATTGTTAATATTTGTTGTTTATGTTCTGTATTTCGAGTATCTTTAAGATCAACACACCCTAAAAGGTACCTTTACTCAATGTACCCTTAAAATGTCACGGTTACAAATACACCCTTAAGCCATGTTGACATGTATACCCCTAAGCCAGGGGTAGCGAACCTATGGCTATACCCAAACTGGCACGCGAAAGAAATTATTTGGCAAACGAAAATCTGACTGTATTATCCTTGTTATATGTACTTTTAACTTAAAAAATGAAGGGCCAGAGTAAGTAAACGTGGATTCTACTCATTAGTAATTATAATTATATACATCAGTTACAATGCCTCAATCCCATCGCTCACAGAAATAAATAGATAATATTAGAATCTCACTCTGTGGTCTGGTATGATTTGGCACCATATTGGCACTGAAGTCTTTTATATTTTTCAAATTTGGCACTCTTGCTGCAAAAGGTTCGCCACCCCCCACCCTAAGCCATGTTTACTGTAAATCCTTACAATGAATACCCCGATGTCATGGCAAAATGCCCCAAAACAAAATTTTTAATATGGTCACCATTACTAGAAAAGAGAAGAAACCAAAAGACCTTCTAAGAAAATAAATAGAGTGCTACTCACTCTGAGTGGCCCAGAGGGTGAATCTATGCAATTCCCTCAAATAAAGCTCTCCTTGTCGGCGGCATTCTTCGTTCTTAATCCTCGCGGACACTGGAGAGAACAGCGCCGAGAAGGCGGTGAAGTTGATTCCATAAGCAAACAGTTGGTTGTATTGTATCTTCTTTGGTTCCCATTCTTGCGATGGAAGGTAGCCTGACGTCGCTAGCGACGCAAATGCACTCGGAGTAGGACTCCAATTCAAAGTCGGATGACCGCTTTGCGCTTGAGTCAAATCCTCGCCTTGCGTCGTTATTGCAATCGACGTCGGATGGCCGCTTTGTGCCTGAGTCAAATCCTCGTCTTTCGTCGTTATTGCACCCGGAGTGGGACTCCAACTTAACGTCGAATGCCCATTTTGTGCTTGAGTCAAATCCTCGGCTTGCGTCGATTCCTCTTCCAGAGTCGTATAGGCGACCCCCGTCACACCGGAATCCGCATCGTCTCCACGAACGGATCCCAAGCTTCCCGAGATAAGGAGCGCTCCCAAAAGCACTGCTTTGAACGCCTCCATCGGGAAACAAAACACTCTCGGGGGTCGACGGTTGTGCGTGGCCGTGCTCCTCGTCCACCGGCCGGTTCCCTAGTGTGCGACGCCGGCAAACACCGTCCGGTTATCTACGAGATGCCAAAAGATGGACTTGCTCTAGAGCTGAAGGTCACGGTTGCCATTGGACGGTAGAGCGGAGGGGCGCGAGGTCGGTGTGCACCGCAAATGGAGTGAAGCACTGAAAAATACTTCCCGATGTCGCTCCGGAAGAACCAAAGGTGCCAAGGACTCCGGCGACAACTGCTCCCGGAGACGGCTTTTCTGGACCCGTTGATCGCTTGCACCAGTGCACCCTAAACTTCACGCCACCGCTACGATGGCTTCTTTCTCACCACCCCAGCCGTAATCTACTGAAATCAATGCAACAGCATTAGGATATTAATAATAAATCTAAAATAATATAAATCCTCAATATAATAACTAAAACAAATTTACTAATATCTCCTTGCCAGAACCCACCTTTTTCATCTTTGTTTACTGTTTTTCTCCTGGCTCCTAGCCACAACATACCGTTAAATTGCTCAAAAGATGCAGTCAAATATCAACTGCCTTCAACACACACGCCTAGATCGAGATACGAGCTAACGATCTAGTCATTGTGAGACCAGGATTGATTATATCGAAGACTGGGATGAGAAAATCAAATAAGTTGAGTGCAAAAACCTAAAAGATTAGAGATCACAAATGTAAAGATGTATGCGAGTAGTAAAAAATTTCTTCATATATATATGTTCCTCAATGAGTATCAGATCAGGACTTTGCAAAGACTTTTCTCGAATCTACAGTTTGATAATATTATATTTCCAAAAATCACTACTATTAGTATTAGAAATTATTCATTTACTGATGCGGCACGATATTTGTGCGTAAAATATATTTCGCCAAAATTAAAAATATGCGTTTCTTTTTCAAAAGTGATAAAAGTCAACTCTGATTTAGAGCACTATGTATCTACATAGTGCTTTAATGTAGACATAAATTAATATAAATAGTATATTAAATTTACTATTTGCGTAGTACTTAAATTCGTTTATTTTTACATAAAGGATATTTCACCACAATTTCAACGAAATTTATAGATTCACATTCTCTGTAATCGCGAACATAGCAAATTTTTATGAAACTACTGTTTCTTTAAACCAGTTTTCTGAGATAATTTAAGAGCGTCAGATATTGATTTTAGATAAAACTTTGAATTATTTAAATTCCACTCAACCTTACCATTCAAATTAATTATCTGACTCTCTATAGGAATGAGTGATTCTGCATAAACTTCGAGGCATTGTAATTACTACACATTTACCTATAAATGTATGTGTTAGGAAAAAATAGTTCTAATGCTTCAATAAAGAATAGAATATACTACCCCCCAGTAGAACACTAACATTGATAGAGTGGATGAGATGGTTAAAGTTTCTTTCTCATAGATTGATAGAGTGATTTGAGGCACTTGCGGAATATTCCTTAAATATCTCAGTACATATCCCATTCTTTAAATTTTTAAAATGTCTTTTTTTTAATTTATCTTTAATGAACGGCCTGTGAAATACAAGGAAACATAATAACGTACACTTCCGAAGTTATATAACATCCATTGATATTACGGAAATGAGATTTTTAATCTATACCCTTGTCTAAGGTACTCTTTACATCTCAGCGTAATAAAGAAAAAAGTAGACCGTGAGTGTATAAGATATTTCATCAGGGTCAGTCTGAAGGTATCTGACAACCCTAGGCAAAGGGCGTACCTAAACAGAGAATAAGATGCTTATATGATCCGTATAAGAAATATTAATATCTAAAACGAGATGAAAAAGCAACTGCGGCGAAGCCTTAGAAAACTTCACCTCCTAATCACTCCCGGCGAGAACTATTTAAATGAGCCCAAACAAAATTTTTAAGGCCATTAAATCCTTTCCTTCGTTACAATACGATGAAATAAATAGTAAAAATACTAATTAAGTGATAAAAAAATATTACAAGTAGCAAAATTCGAAAAAGAATATTTACATGCCCTCTTTTTTCTGAGCTAAACGAGAACTTTCCCTTTCATTCGCACCTCGTATTCCTTCGGTATGACTGTTTTCGTTATCTTAAGTGAAACCGGTCGTTAAAGAGGGAAATGTGCGCTCCACTATTTCCCCTTACCTTGTACTAGAAACCTTCCGATCAGTCGTCGCTTCCATGCCCATTTCGTCACTCAAACTTTGGAATATCATCTTTCTGCCATTGGCGATTCCAGGTTGGCAGATTCGGATTCTCTGCATTTAGCAGTGTATCAGAAACGTCCATTCAACTCCTATTTCCTACAACTTGAGCAGGTTTCACTCACACACGCCCCTTCTCGTTGTGGCTGTTCTCCTATCCTACCTGAGGATAAAAATCTAAGTTTTTTTATTCAGAAAACCATTCTTTCTTCTATCTTTTATTTTCTATTTACGAAAACCGTGTTAAAAATCTGTGTAAATTCTAGTATAAAATCTTATACCATGTTGTGCATTCCTTATGTATTTTGTACCAAATTTCGACAAGGATTAAATGAAAGATAGGAGAGACTAGTCTCAAATTCGCCCAATAAAGACGTTTGTATTGCATTACATAAAAGAGGCTGACTATCTTATTATAAGTCGTACAGAGAAAGAGGCAAGTCTAAATCCAAAAAAGGCATAACTAAAGATATTTTCGTATGATTATAACCGCAATCTTGTATTAAATATTTCTTCTAGTTACAAAATGTTGAACGTTGAAAATCTTGTATTAAACATTTCTTCTAGTTACAAAATTTTGAAGGTAACGCGTGCCGCATTGCCTATTTCCATTTGCAGGTAAACTTTCCTTATGGATCTGAGTCCCGGGAAATACCTTTCCTCTCAAAAAGGAAAGTTACGCACCTGTTCGAACCCAGTGACCGGCATCATTTTTTCCTACTATGTTCAGATCTCTCTCACTCATTTGAATTTCAAAAACATTCTCTACGCCATATCTCGCCTACCTTACCAAGGATTGCGAGATGAATAATTTCAACTTTGCTATTTACTCCGCTGAGTAAAAACGGGCTTATCCGAATAGCTTTGAATAGCTCAGCATACGTAACAAGAGAGCTGGTAAAAATCGCATTTCGTAAAAAACTTTCCTTGAGATATTTTTTTAACGAAGCGATCCGAAAACGCCTAATGCATCTTCATACCGCTCGGTACTAGCCCTCTCATTTATCTTTACCGATTTATTAGTCATGAAACTGGTTTTTATTTAGCATGCGCTTACTGCTTTCGAAAGATAACAAAAATAAACCACAGATACGAGAATGCGGAATGAAATATTCCCATAAAAATATCGTAAGATCCTCTGTTCAACGACTTTGAAACTTGTTTCCGTTGAAAAGGGAGAGAGGAAATTTCCGCCATTAAAATTCTTTATTAGGATAGAAAGTAAAACGGAAGCTGTAAAAAGTTTGTCGAGGAGATGTGTTCGGAAGTTGAAATTTTAAGGTCATCCGCAACGAGTGGGCGAAGTTGCCTGCAAAAGAGGGGTCTTAATTCAAAAAGCGCGTTAAAGAGCGTTTATTGTTCCAGAGTAACATAAAAGAAACCAACGTGAACCTTTCGCTCAAATAAATCACTTCCTTGAAAGCTGACTTTTGAAAATGTGGATAAATATTTGCGAACTTGAGCGAAATTAGAGTTCTGATCCAAGAGCAACATGCAAAAATTATTTTTAAAATATATTAACATAAACGGTATAGATGCGCACAATGGAGTTTTAGCTTTAATATTATAATCTGCTTCTTTCTGTTTAATACCTACAGCTAGCTTAACAGAAACGCACGTGTAATACAACATGTGACTGCTTTAGTTGGTGCAATAGTTGGCCCGGGGCGACGAGGTTTGAGGGTGCAAAACCGTAGACGTTCCTCAATGGCGTGGTGGAGCGTAAAAATATTGACAATGGCCGCTTATCGGACTAGTTTTTACGACTCATTACTCACAATTATCCTTCTATTCTGCCATATATTGATATTTTTTCTAATGAGTTAATAGTTGTAAACGGAAGTGATTATAAAAAATGCGCAATGCGTATGTGTAGGCTATGCTACTAAAATTTTAAAATTAACACCGATTACGATTTTAATGAATCGTTCGATAGCTCCCTTTGCAGCAACAGTAGCGTAATACCGCGTATATTAACTGAATACTCATTTTAAGTTGATCAATCCAAAATGCCAATCTTTATTGATATTGAGTCGATAGAGAGTAATGAAATTACATCACCAAATATCATTTTCAGATAAGTAAAAATTAATTTCAAAATTTAAATTCAAAATAAGCAGTCTTGATTTATATCTTACGAACTTGCGCATGTTACGATGTTTTCTACGTTATAGCAAAACAGAGGCTGTCCAACTTCTCAACTGTTTTGAGGAACGGTCGGATTCATTCATTCACCTTCACCGAATGCAGGTGATATTGAAGTTTAAAATGGAGTCGTTCTTGAGGTGGTGAAATGCGAGCTACAAAAACTGACACAAATCAACCTTCGACGGAATGCCCGATGTACGTGTCAAGAATAATCCACCTCTTTCCATGCCTTTATCAGTTGACTTGAAGAAGAAGAGAAACATACCACGCAAACCATAGAAGGCTACACATCGACCTTTCTAATGTGTCCGTTACCTGAAGACTT
Organism: Ladona fulva; assembly: GCA_000376725.2. NCBI lineage: Eukaryota > Metazoa > Arthropoda > Insecta > Odonata > Libellulidae > Ladona > Ladona fulva. Next base: position 373,910 of record KZ308220.1, on the reverse strand, counting down.
AACCCTTGCGTGACATGAAGAAGCCCGTAGTTTTAAGAGATTTAGTCCTTCACTTACGAAGCACATAAATGACAGATCAAAATTATTAGAAGCGGAAACCTACGAACTGCGTTCCTGACGAATACCTGCGAGTTACTTCCGTCAAAAAACATCGTGCAAACTTTCCGTTTCCAGTAACAGCTAGTTCATTTGCCAGATAAAGTTGATCATCTGAAGTCATTGCACCACTTCCGTGAATTTGGCGCACCATGAAGACCCATTCTGTCTGGAGAGGCAGCAAAATTGGATAAATATAAAATGAATTTCATTACAAGAACTTACAGTGGAACCTCAAATTTCAGGCAAGGATTGTTCTTGATTACCGAAATCAGCATATCACCGGAACATGGTGAAAAAATCGCAATAAAAATCATAAAGAACTTGAAACTCCGAGTATTACATTTTTAAGGAAGGGAAATTAAAATAAACAATAAATTCAAAAACGTATCCGTAGTAAAGATGAATAAACAATAGCATTTCAGCAATGATACGATTAGAGAATAAAAGTTAACTTATGACTCCGCTGCGAATAAAAATAGTCATTACCTTCTGCTTATTAGTAAACGGCACAACATTATTCCCCTAAGAATCTTTTAGAATAACGTATTTCGTGAATGAGTCCCTCCACCCCTTTACGAAATACCTACGTTATTAGATTACTTTTTTGCAAATCCAACATAAAAAGCACTCGTCTGCATTAAAGGTTTCATCGAGTCCGGACTCCCATTTCTTTGTAGGCCACTATTAATATTTTTACCATGACAAAATCATATGACATTTTGGAAGAAATTCACAGCCGAATTTTAAAATACCTATTCAATTAGCACGACAAAGCTTTCAAGTTGTCGTTTTCTTAATTTCTAATTAAAAAGAATTTCACTTTTTCCTCGACGATTTTTCCGGAAATCGGCTTTTTTCCGCTTTGGACAAAAAAAGATCCAGAAAAAATAATCCAGAAAAAATGCGTTTATGACGCTGATCACAGACAAAAGCACTAAACCAATAACATGTCACTGACAGTGAAAGAATACTACCACTGGAGATTTGTAGAGATGATATACTACTGTTTTAAAAGGTGAAATAGATTTTTCACAAGTCTAAAAAATAAATAAATTTATTCCTATTTTACCTTGATTTTACTTCTAGAATTTAGAACTTTTGTCAATCTTAACAGATATATTTCAAGTAATATGTTTCATTCTTGCATTAAAAATCAAATGATTTCTTATTAACGCAACAGAGTTTGCAAGAAAAAAAATGAAGAAAAAATCCTTTACCGATATTCTTAAATCAAGTTTTCAAGAATGAAAACCAATATCTTATGTTTCCATGGACCTTGCACATCCATTCTAACTAACACACATAATTCTCTAAAATGTATTAACCATGGAAAAATGGACTTCAGAGTAGACTGAATTTGAGATTCAGTCTATTATCAAAAACAAAAAGTTAACTCCTCACATTTCTTCTTCACATATTTTTAATAAATAGAGTCAAAGTTTACAACTTTGAGTTGCAAAAATAATGTATAAATAAATGATGAGTCACACATAGTACACATACCTGATGTTAACAAAATAACCAAAAGACTGCTGTAGCCAGGACTACAGTAGAACCCCTCTGGTAGCTCAATAGTTCTAATAGAGAACAAACCTTATAACAAATCCAAGAAACATTATATATCTTCTCTTTTGATTCTTTCACTTTCAAGAGATTAGAATACCTGTGGCCTTTCAAGTCTTCCCAAAGATTGATGAAGCCTTCTGAGGAAACCATCAAGATATATGGAGTAGAAATTAGTTAATTATTGCCAGAAAACAGGATTCAAAAGGATCTCATCAAAAACATATTTCTCTGTATGTCAAGAAATATTTGAAAAAGAACTTGGAAGATGCACAAAAGGAAAAGTCATACATTAGCAAGATGGTAGAAATTTGCAAAGGGGAGGTTGCATTTTCATTAATTGAGAGACTCACATTTGAACTATCAGTTGTTCAATCTTCAGATAGATTTCAGGAACTATCAAATGGAATATTTACTAATAGGAAAATTTTATTTTTATTAAAATGTTACCACATTCAAGATTCAGCAAAACATGAGTAAACTAAATTTTATCGATGTCATACACCATAGGACCTTCCACTAACTTTGTTAAAAATAGAAAACTAAAAAATATGAAAAAGCTGAAATTGTTCCCTTATAATGTTCCATTTAGCATTTTTTGCTATTTTAGCCTTTACTGAGTGTTAACAGAAGATCAAGCAAAACATATGGGAAGAGAATTAGGAATGGTTTGTCTAATAGATCAAATATTTTAAACATAAAAATAGTCCCCCTGATTGTGTTTCACTTTAAACCATAACTTAGCTGCTTACAAATTAGGAAAATTACCATACTTTTTGGTAGATGAGACATACAGTGGAATATACTATGGAAATTTAATAGCAATAAGCAATGGATAAATTCAATATATCCATTGCCCATTGACATTCAAGATATTCAAAGGACTTAGAACCTGTAGGAAATAAAGTTCACTTCCTTGCACATCTGTCCATAAAAAGTCATTTGACAATTTTTTCTGTGCAGATCAAAGAAACAATTAGCTATTTCTTAAAAGTGTAATAATGCAACTATCAAAATCAGAAAAAAGAATAGTGATTTCCTAAATGCATAATAATGTAATTTACTAATTCAGAAAAATATAATGTATGAATTGCGTTATTTATATACAACACCAAAATTAATAACCCACTATCTGGAATTGAAATTTCAACCCGTTTTCTTTGATTGAGATTATTCTAAATCAAAACTCTCTAAGTATAATGGGAAAAAGTTCGTTTGTAATCACTGAGAACCATGTTACTCTTTAATCAAAATTTATTGCCATTCATTCAAAAACTAATCCAAGTACATAATTTTACCAACACTTTCAAATCACCAGCAAAAACAATTACCAGTGGAAATCTCAGCTTCTTGGCTTGGCAATCAAATTAATTTTGATAGCAATAATACATATAAATAATTCATTTGTTAAGAATAACTTACTCTATGCCTCAGCCACTCAAGATTTTTATGTTGGTCCGATGGACTGAGAAAATTTTTTTTCAACTAAATAACATTTTGTGCCAAAATTCAGTCAAACAGGTCAAAATTTTAGATGCATAATAGTTTACCTGCAATATTGAACCACTGTCTTCAGGATATCTCTCGACGAAAGGCACTGTGAAACCCTAAACTTTCCAATCAAGGTGAACAACTCGTATCCTTTTACATGACTTCATCTGCAACAGTAATAACCTCAATAGACATTTCTTAAATCACTGCAAACTCAACTTTAACCTCATAAAATTCATTACATCCATGCGAATAAACCATAACAAAAACAATTTTGATATATGAAATCTTTGTTTTCCATAAGTGGTAACACACGCACTCTCTCTCATTCATACACACATGCAATCAGACATATGGATATATATGCTCCTCCTTTCTTCACATTTAATGGTAAACTCAAACTATTTCTGCATCACATCTCAGAGCCAATCTTTCATGGATTCAGTGTGACTCAGTTGCTCCGAATCCAATAGCTACGGATCTCTTTTCTTCAATTTCTTTCTCGTTACCAAAAGTGATTTATGACAGAAACATGAATTAGTTGCACTATTATTTACAACTCTGACCCTTCACTTCACACTTTGGATCTGTTTCAGAGGTGAAGGATTGTCTGAGGATGGGCTTTTTATGCTCTATATTACTCATGATGCATCTTCCTCATCATCGTCATCTTGCGCTGCATCATCTTCCTCAGTATCTGATGAGTCTGAGGTGCTGCTACTTCCCTCTTCACCACTTGGCACACGACGCGCAATGGAAGAGAACAGCCTGCTCTCCACACCTGTGCGCCTTACACTCATAAGGGGATGAAGGGCAGATCGCAAGCTCCAGAAGAGGCGAGGGAAAAGGATTTCCTGCTGAGCCAGAAGCTGCTTGGTTCGATGGCGCTCCTAATGTGGGGGGAGAAACAATACATGTGAAAATTTAAGTACAGTATAACATGTTAATGTGACTAACTGCATAATGCAGCCTGTTTTAATCTCTACAGATGTGCTATTAATTACAAATAAATATTTTACTTAAGGGGATTACTTATTACTCTATATTAATAAAAAACTCTAATAACATAACCATTATCTACTCTTACCATTGACCACCTGTGATAGGAAACTGCAACTAAATGTACAGACAAGTCTGGATTATCTGAGTTAATGCACACTGGGGCTACCATGGATAATCAAAACTTTGGATAATACAGAAGGTTTATCTTGCATAAGTAAATTATGAAGTAATATCATGCCTTGTCATGATGTGTACTTATGATATAAAAAATCTTTTTGATGAAAAACATTTTAAAATAAAATATTTCTCTTTTCCTTAATAATACATACACCAATTGCCTAGATGCAGTTCTCCAATTATCTCTATATTATTTTGCCAACATTTGCTTTTCTATGCTGAACAAGCATGGTGCAGTTACAGCAAAAGCAATTTATTTTGCATGTGTGTGTAAGTGAAAAAGGCAAATAAAACAAATATTTACTTTCAAAAATGCAGAAACTTGGTTAATAGGGACTTGAAAAATTGAGAATATACTGTATCATATATTTTTGAATCTAAAATGCACACAACATGATTATAAAATGCAACCTGCTGGTAAGAATAATGTCTAAGGATTGTTTTCTACTAATAGTATGCATGTCTTTAGATAATCCTTAACAAAGCTATATGTCATAAGAAGCATGTTCTTTATTACAGCCTATGCTACAATTTATTTAACTTTTCTCTGCAATACCTGCTTTCTAATAATGCATTTTAGATCATTTTATTCTTGAAAAGCTTACCTTGGGTGCTTCAAAGCACATGGGGCAGTTTTCTGGAATAATAGGCAATCTTTTCCCCTCAGCAAATTGCCTTATTGACTTCTCCCTCACATACACAAACGGCCGAATCACTCTCAGGTCTCTCTCCCTGCAGAAACAAGGAAAATGATAAGAAAACTGCCTAAGACTTAATATTACCAGTAAATAGGCATACATAAATAAAAAGCATTCATGCTTATATAATATTTCACTAGTTTTACATCTGGATTCAGAAAAACTAGCAAATATTATATAAATAAAATTTAGGTCCAAGTTATACATTTTCTTTATATTGTCTTGTTGTTTCTCTTTCTATAGTGTGTGTATTTTTTGTGCAAGTGACAGTGTTTTGTTTGGTGGCACTAGTAGTTGCTAGTAGACAGACCAGCAAATATTTTGGCCCAATGAGGGTCATGCTTGGACAGTATTTCAGAGGAGAAAGAAGTGCCAGAGAGCAGATAGGAAAGAAGTGAATCACATGGCTGAGGAATGTCGACTACTCTACACCTGAAAGCACTAAAGATGCCCTCAGGTGTAAAAGACTGTATGGGGAAATTGCAACAGCAAAATGAAAGTGAGACCTGCAGATTAAAGTTTATGTGCTTCAATATTTGTCAGTGGGTGTTGATGTAAATACTCCAACAAAGGAGGCTATGAGAGGAGAACTCTGAACAGAGCAGCTTCCCATCCTTTTTGTGGTTTGATCAGTGAAATTGAGATTGTTATTAAAACTATAGTTTTTTGTGATTTTACCTTATATTATACTGTTCCTGATTAGTTTGATTCACACAATATTGAGAAATATTACTTACCGAACTTTATAATTGGCCTTCATTGTTCTTAGTCGTCCATTATGAAATACTGACATGAGGAAGCTCTCAACCAAATCATCAAGATGCTGCCCCAAAGCAAGGACATTGTAGCCCTCTCGGCGAGCAGATGCATACAGCCGGCCTCTTTTCATTCGACTACAGAAACTACACACAGATGTTCCCTCAGGAAGTGAGGCAGCTTTCTCTATTATATCTGGAAGGATTAAAATAACTGGTTAGGTTTCTTGACACAGCATTAAATTGAACATGTACATATGTTTCACAAAAACAATGCTTTCGAAGTAGTATTCAGAACTAAAAATTGAACAAAACTGAATTCTCAGAGGGAATTAAGATAGGGATGAAATTGGAATACATTGAAATTCATGGTAAGACAAATTTTGATGTAAAACATCAAATCAAATTTCAACAACTTGAAAGTGAAAGTTGCAGAGAAAAGATGAAAGCAAAAGAATAAGGGTTGCAAGCAAAGTGAAAAAATCAATACCAAAAACAATTCCTGCTACATTATACCATTGAGGTGAAAAAGAAGAATTTATAGAATGGTTTAAGGGTTGAGGTGTTCATAGTTCAAATGAATTATCACAAGTTTCAATCCTAAGAACAATGTTTAATTTTGAATGATACATATCCTAAATTACAAAACAATGAACCTAGAAGTTTCAGTAACTGAAATATGAAATAGTGATGAGGAACAAAATATAATTATTTTTAACTGATAAAAATAGTTATAATTTTTCAGATATTTATAGATTATCAGATTAAGCCACAGTAGACAAGTGATTAGCAAGTTCATAAGCATAGTGTTCTTCAAAGAAAAATCTTCCAAATATATAGAATAAAAATACTGGCACTTTTAGGGACAACTTCATTCTTAGATACTAGATATTCAGATAGATATTCAATCAAAAGGCTTCTAAAAAACAGATAACAGTCATTTAAAGGTAGTACAAAATATGATGGGTCTTATTGCTAGGACAGATTGAAAAGAGAAATCAGACAATGTGTGTTCTCATGCACAACTAAACTTATCTCCTTGTCAGATCTTAAAGTTAATATAAAAGGGAGCTCTCAACATATATAGAATATATTAAAAATAAGGAATAACAAGTGTGAAAAATAGTGACATGACTGGGACTGGGACCCAGTCATGTCACTATTTTTCACACTTGTTATTCCTTGGGATTTAGCTGCACAACTTCAATGTGCAAAGTTAACACCTTTACCTCAATCCAAGGAAGAAGCAAGCAGTCACCTTTACTAAAAAGAAAATAACCAAGGTACATTATATTCTCAAGAGAGGATTCTTCAAGAGAAGATTCAACATGCAGAGTCTAAAGGTTATAGAAATGCAAATAAGAGGCAAGAAGTGAAATAAAATTATAATTTTAAATAAACCAACCAAAAGTGGAATCAATTTTTTAAACAAGCAGATATTAATAAGAGCATATAATGTGTCAAAAAATACATGGATAACAATAAATTATTTGAGAGGAAGGCTACAATTTCAGAGGCAGATTAACCACATAAAATCATAACTAGCAGCTGAAAGTGCATACGATATTAAGAAACTAGATGGTTAGGGAAAGATAAAAAGAGAGGGCAGATGGATATGAGGAAAGATATGCACACGAATACCATAAAGGGGGCAGAAAGAAATAAAGTAGAACTGAAAAAAAGGAGGCAAAGATATAGAAAGTAAAATAACTACAGAAGAATCAACTAAATTATATGATCCAATTAATCAAAGTATGTATGTACTTTCATATCAGCTGAAAATGTAGACATTAAATACTAATATGCTCTCTATTATAATGTATTTAATAGAATACCTTGCCCCTTTGTGAGTAAGCCATTGTGCTTGCTTCAATAATATCTTGGCAAAGAATACTCAATCACATACTCATACATAGCCAAAAATCTACACTTTATTGAATGTCTCTTAAACTTATAACTATTTTAAAGTATCTTTGTAACTTACTTTGTTCTTCATAAAAGTATGGCACTCCCAAGTACTTGAGATATGGTATGAGGGGTCTTGGATCATAAGCTGAGCTTCCAGGATCTACAGTTGCAGCCCCAAGAACAAAGTTGATTCCCTTAGCTCTAGCATGGAATTGATATTGATGAAGTGTATGAAGGAGACTCAAGGAGTCCTTTCCCCCAGAGAGACATACAAGAACATGATCCCCATCCCTGACCATGTCAAATTCTTGAATTGCCTACAAAATAAATAGAAAGATTGGTTGGTCAAAATAATATGGTATTAATTGAAATGTATAGTACATTTACATTAAAACCCTACAAGCAGCCAGTAGCACTTGGCAGTGGGATAGTAGTAATAGTAACATAGGAGATAGTAAGAAAATAGTAAGTAACTTGTACTTGAGTAAGCTTTGCATTGATCTTTTTAATGATCAAAAACAACCCAAATGTCTTTATGATTAAGGGTGACCTTAAATTTTCCCCTTTGATGGTTTTGAAAAGATGTGATTGTCTTGTCTTACAAATAAAAAAAAAAGAAAATTTGTGTTTTCTCTTTGTACGATAAGCATTTAACAACATGTCTGATATCGGAACCTTTCCTAAATAAAATATGAGAACAGTTATAATTTATCACCTCCACAGCAGGTTTCCATATGTTCTTTGGTGGACAGTGCCATCTAGCTGCTGCAACATGCTCCACCTCAGTCTCAACTTTGTTGATAGGGTTATCATTTGGAGATCGCCTTTGGCAAACTGGTCCAGAGGAAGAGCTAACACTTTTGCTTTCTGCTTCAATGCCAAGCAGAGGATTTGCTGAATCCATTAGAATATCTGGTAAGGTGAGGTTGATTCCACTATCTTGAGAACTTATGCTCACAGTTCCTCTACTCTCCTTGGAGATGCTCTTAGTTAAGTTGGAATGTCCAGTCTCTGGGGAAACCACCACTTCCTTCTTAATCTCTTCCGGAGATGCATCTCGAGGAATATCTGTTGGACTGATGTCAGCAGAGAGAGGTGTGCCATGGTGTGTGCTACTTGATGTGGAGTCTTGTTTGTTGATTGACTTTGATTTTGGTATCTAAGCAGAAATTGAATTAAAAAGTTAGATTTGTGATCACAAGGTGTTAAGATAATAAAGTCAAAGATCACACTATATTTTCTTTATGAATACCACCAATTTTTCTAGGATTACCTATATAAAAATTGCAGGTATGATTAGAAAATCCACATACCAACCTTTCCACTATAAAAACTAAATAAGAAAACAAGAAATAAACCAAATATCCAAAAAAAACATTAAAACATTTCACCTAGCGTTTCAAAGCTAAGCACTGCGCTTCTCTTTATCAATTTTAAGACAATAAATTTAATCTGCATTTTTTATTTTCTTCTGTAATTATTTACTAAGCAGGGTTACTTGACACCAAAAAATGAGGTTTAGAGTGTATTGCCCTCAAGTTATAAATTTACTTTTAAAGAGAGATGATATAAGACTTTTAATATTCCACTGACAGTAATTTATAATTGATGGAGATGTTACTACCACAGCAAAACTATTAATTTAATTAATATTTGAATAAGTGAAATTTAGTTGCAAAATTTGTTTTGGAGTGATATGTAAAAGTTATTCTCCTTGTCTTAAACTTGCAACAGAATTTGAGCCAAAATAAAAAACTTTGCATTCTCATAAATGTAATTTGGAAATTTTCTCTATGAAATTAGAGCTTCTTTTTACCAAAAAAGCAATTGTCAATTTAATTTGTATAAATTACTTTCTCATAAATCAATTAGCCAGTACATAACTACTTCCAATTTATCCTACCCAAATGCATGGTGCATTGATATGCAATATTGATTGAGCAAGCCACCCTGTATACCTCTAAAATAAACTGAGAAAATGCACCTTATAATTCTATCCCATCCTATCAAGTGAATTTAAATATAAACATATAAATCTATAACAGGGAACGAAGAAAATAATGTTAAGGAGAAAATTCAGGGGATATGATTGGACCAAGGTCTTAGCTTTTCATCTGAAAGTCAACAGCTGAGTCTCCTTTATCCATTCTATAAAGAATTGGAAATTGAAGCAAAAAAGAAAACCAATTAAAAGTAAAATACAATGAAATTTTATTAAAATAATAATTGCAAGAAAACATTGAAGGTGGTAAGTATATAAATTATATTTCTTTAAACCCATACAGAAGAAAAAATAAATCAGAAAAAATAAGAAGGAACACAAGAAATGGAAAAAGCATGACAAGTAAATACCAAGAATATAAAAGCATGGATTATTAACAAGTGAATTACATTCATAACAACAACTATAACAATAACAGAATAACAATACAACTGCCAGAAAGTTCTGAAAAAATGTTCCAAATTAATACAATGAAACAGCACAAATAAAATAAATTTAGTAAACATGTCCTAAATGCCAGCTGGTGGTCATCATGACATAGACAAAATTCAATCAAAATAGAAAACTGCATGAACTGGGGTGCTGCTCTTGTAGGTTAAAAATAGCCAATCGCCATGATTTATCAAAGTTCCTATGTCATTGTTTATCAAGTATTGCAGTTTGCAAACTTAAAATTTAATAACAGCAAATTACTTGGAGCCCTAAATTACTAACAATTTATATCTTTGATTGAAAAGTTTTTCAAGGACTCTAATTCACTTATTTCAAGAATGCAACTCACTCCCAAAAAGAAATTCTCAAAAATTACCATAAAATGATACTATGCTTATCTTCACATCTATACTGGACATACAAAAAAGAGCATGCATGTAGAACAAACATTGCAATCAGATTAGGCAAATGGTTTCTTGATCAAAAGAATCATTTCACAAATATATTCTCTATATTAATACATAATCAAAAGGAAAAGATATTTTATGAATTTTTGTAAAGAAGACAGGTTTTATCACAGGAATGACTGCTGATTGGTGCAACGACAGACACAGAATTTATGTAAATTATCTCAACAAAAGAAAAAAATTGAAGGGGCCAGAGTATATAAAATATAGTTTACATTGAAAAAACTCAATTCTCCTAAAGGAAAGATAGTACAGACTAAATTTTAAATTTTACATCAACAGGGGGTTTTTGGTACAATTAATTGGGAAACTAAGCAGTACTTAATGCTAAAGAGTCCAATGTTTAAAAAATGCACCACCTGCTTCCATTATACCAAAGAATTAGAAAGTATACACTGCAAAATTAGATCTAAATGCTTAAAAATTATTCATTCACATTACAATAGAGTATAGATCCAAAACATTCAGCATCAAGAATAAAGAGCAAAAGAAAGAAACAAGCCTCAATGTAAAACTTAACACTCCTTACAAGGTATTAATAATACTGACATTTTCTAGCTATAAAACTTAAAATAGAAAGAGCCATCTTGTGGCATTTTGGAAGATATAAAGTTTGAATAAAATTTAAAATGAAGGAATGAAGTCCATATAAAAATGTTCAATTATAGATTTATGTCTTGATCTATTTGATCAACATTAAACTAATTAATGAAGTTTGTTTTAACATTTTAATTTTCTTTCTAACACTGAACTTATCTACATTACATTTCACATGATTTAGACTTGGGGCCAATCATAATACTGCTTTTCTGATAACATATTTTGCAAAAATAATTTCTTATTATAGTCTGCTGCAAAATCCATTATGATCTCCACTGCATGACAGTTTTAAATTGAGAGTGAGGTTGAATCTGACCTGATTTGAAATAGATTATAACTGCAATACAGTAAAAAGTTACCCTTAGAGTATTATTTTATGCCATTTCCATGAACATAAATTCAATTCCTAAAATTTTTTTTCTTTTTATTGCAATAAATTCTTTAATTAAGATCGTCACAAAATTAAATGAACAGATCCTTTTCCATTAACTGCAATAAACTATAACAGAGTCTTTGGCAATAGAAATAACCTATTGCTCCCATATTTAAAAACAAGGGCATCAAGATAACATTGTAAATTAACAGTACACAGTGGTGTTAAACAGTGGACAGAAGTGGTGACAATAATAGAAAAATTGACAAGCAACTCAAAATTAACCCAACCTTCATTCAAAGAAATTACTGCATAGATTTTTGATTTGAATATGCAGTGGATTCTCAGACGATATTTAGATAGATCAGATTGGTTAATTGTTTTATAGAAGTCAAACTGTGACTCTAAGAGAGGAGTAGGAAAGTGATGAGTATACAAAAGCACCAAGAAGGTTTTCAAATATTCCTGCCAAATAGGATGGTAAAAATACACTTGTCTGTCATGACTTATCTAACAGAAAATATACGTTTTAACTATGTTCATAACACCATCAAAGACAGGTATTTTTTTAAATTGCATAGAAAGAAAAAAAGCAACACTCACAATAAGAAGCAAAGAGAAAAACTCCACACTTTCTGAGTGAAACTTTTCCAAAAGAATAATTTATTCCCCATTCAATAGCTATCTCACCTCAGCTATCAACTTCTCTGGCATAATAAATTAGAATGATTACATACCACTGTATCTTCACTCTCATCACTGGATGCCACATTGTCCTCTTCTTCCATTGCCAAGGATGGAATATGAACTGGAGACCCACTTTCATTTCCAGCTGCTCCTCTGCTATCTTCCGTTGGACTTTCTGACATCAACTCATCCACTGCACTGACCACTTCCCTAATCTCTGACTTCATCTCACTCGCAAGTTCTTTAGAAACTTCCATCAGATATTCTGCCACCACCTCCGGTGTCATGCACTGTATTGGAGGAGCATGGATTGCATGTAACTGCGGTGATGATCCTAAGTTGCCCACAAGTCCATTACCAACTTGAGAGATTACTTCCCTAATCTCGGATTTGATTTCTGTTGCCAATTCTTTGGTAACCTCCTCTACATATGCCATATCACCTTCAGGTGTTTGAGCTCCTCCCTGAGGACCCCCAGAACCAAAGGAATCAAATATTCTTTGCCTCGCTTTTCCCTCAATGGCATTTTGGCTATAGTTGAAAGAATTGGCAGGAGAGTGGTCTCCATCAAAATCATCTGCTCCTTGGCTCAACCTTGCATTAGCCCTTGCAACCTGACCCACATCTATGGACCTGAATTCAGGTTGGCTCCTACAGCTACAGTGGCGATGCCTGTTGGTGAGACCCAAGGGACTTGCTTCTCTCGAGGAGGGGGAGAGTGGAGGAAGTGCAGAAGGTCCAGTGCCACTCACCATTGAGCTCATGCTGTAACAGCGACTACGATTGAATGAGTAGGTACCACCTGAATGAATAGGAGGTGAAAAGTTAGAGGGGTCAACTGTCGCCCCTACCGCAAATGAGGGTCTTTGATGATGATGAGAGTTCACTTTTGGAGGAGAAAATGAATTGTCAGCAGTGTTTGTCCATCCATTGGTATGGTAAATTGGAGGGCTGGATGACTGAATGGAAGTTTCATCAATCAAACTAGTACTACTGCTCCCTCTTGAACCTGAATATCCAGCTGGCTCAAACGGGATGTCTGACTTAACATTCTGTGAGTTTGCCAGCAAAAGATCTTGAGCCTCACTTGGTAACATGAACCATCTCAGTTTTTCAGTCTTTTCATCAAACATGACCTTCTGATCTGCAAGAGGATATTTCTGTGCCATCTGAAATAGAAATATAGATAGAAATTAAATCAGGTTCCTCTACTTCTAATTAAATGGAAGAGGAAGCTTTATAGTCTCAGTTTCATCCAATAAAAAGACAGTATTTATTTACTTAAAAATTTATTTACTTATAATTTAACAACAAAAAATTATTATTCCAGTGAAAACACATCAGTAGGCAATATGGACATAATAAATGGTTAACTGTTTCTATACCTTTCTAGCTCGGTTAAAGATGCCTCTAGCAGTCTGGAGACAATCAGCATAATCCTGAGGTAATGAGGATGAGGAAGGAGCCCCCTTTTGCTCACCAAAAGTCATCTTCCCATCAGTATAACGTATGGAACTGATCCATTTCCTGTCTTTAAACACCTAAAAAGAAAAAGAGGAAAAATCTGAAATCTTCTACAGGCTCTAATGTAAATTAATTAAAATTTTAATTAAAGAAATTAATTATAAACTACACTTAGTACCTGCTTGAGAGTAAGGAAAAATATAACACCACTATTTTTTTATTTCTTGACAATCATTTCAATCAATTCATAATCCTCGTTTCTTAAATAACATTATGAATGTAAACAACAGGACAAGCAAGAATTAAGAACCATAGTATACAACCACAAATCATACATAAACTGTAGTCAATTTATTTATTTATATATCAATGCCCCTGCAAACACCCAATTTATTGGACAATTACAGTGGTGGGATTCAAACATTAACAATGGACAAAACATACATGACCATTCCCTAGCCAGAAAAATCTGACTAGCTGGAATTCAAACCCGGGAACTTGGGGTGGATTACTACCATGCTAGTACGCCCACCACTCTGCCACCCCGGCCATAAAAATGAAAGTAAATATCTGAGAATTACGCATTGTTACAATGAAATTCAAACTTTGTTGAACTGTAAATTTATAATGTAGTGGATGATTCAAAAGAAGAATAAGTCTTTTTGCAAAAAATGTGCAATTATGATGATAGAGACAGAGGAAAATATAGTATAAAAGTAACCATAAAATAAAATAATAATACTACAGTAAAATCCAGCAGCAAAACCTGAATATTTTTCCAGCTATCATAACTCTTGAGAGCACTTCTACATGTTTGAGATCTTAAGTTTACAATACTAAGCCCATTCTGTTTCTAATTTAAGGTTCTGAAAAAATTCCCACTTTTGGTTTTACAGCAGTAAAAGTTCCTCAGAGGACAATTTTTATTGCCAATGGAAAGTATTTCACCTGAAAGTATTCCACTCACCCTGGGTATGCCACAAATAATATGCAGAAGTTTCATCCAAATTTCTTACATAATTAAAAAACTAGTTATTGCCTAGTTTAAATGATTTTTAGGGTGTTTCAATTTCAGTATGCTCAGAACATGTGCCCCACCCACACTGTGGCTCTGTTTAGAAATAAAAATGACATGCATTACCATATTTGAATGGTGCCTCCATTCTCCAGTCTCTGGTCTTATTGTGTATTGTGGCAGTAGTTTCCATCCTTCAGTGGCAACCATCTTAATGGCCTCCAGCACAAAACCTACTTCCTCTTCATTCATGAAATAAGGAAGACTAATACGAGTGAATCCTGGTCGAAGCATCTCATAGCTGGAGCTTTCTTCATGTCTTCGTAGATGAGTTCGATCAAGACGGCTGTAAATGAAAAATTTGCATTGCGTTATGATGCTTTATGGATTTATTTTATAACATTTTAAACAAAAAAATACTATTTAACACCTGTAAGTTTTAATAGTACTTTTAAGTGGGTCAACCCCTTTTCATGTTGTCATGATTTATTCTTCTCAATGCTTATCATCTGATTAACCATAATAAATGAAGGAATCTTCTAAATCAGCCTTTTAGTAGTTTTTCATCATTAAAAACAAATAAAAGCAAACTTTTACCTTTACCACAGAAAGACTTTTCCTAGTAAATTTCTAAGATAAAGATAAGTCTGTTTTTCACTTCTCTTCATAAATGAAGGGATAAAAAATATTCAAAAATAATTAAGTCTGTAATTATAAGCAAACTGCTCTTGGACCTGACTTAAGTTTTATGTAACTCTAAACCCACAGATCCTATATGTTTGAATGGGGTGTTAGGAAAGAGTATAACTTTTCGGTATAATGTAACTATAGAGAAGTAATGTAAATAGTACAAAATAATAATTGAGGAAAAGTATTACTAATCTAAAAATAAAACCCTTTCTTAAATTATTTATTTCCTTTTACAGACAATGAAGAATGAAGAATATGAAATAAAGGAAAACTTTTAATGTTCACAGAAAGATTTCAAATGTGAGTGGTAACACAACACACCTTTGAACTTTTAACAAAGACTACCAACAAAACATAAGGCTCACAAATAGTTAAAGGTAGTTTGATACAAGGAAAGTGATGACAGTTTTAGTCAATAACACCTTATATAATTTTTTGAGGCTGGCATCTTGTCCACAGAAAGTTAGTATTCTTTGGTGATTTTTTCACAGGTAAAAGCTATACTTTGTGTCATAACTAACTGTTACTGTAACTGCCATCTACAATGAAAAAATTTATCTTCTACTCTTTCTCTTATAAATAATTGCTATTTCCTTCTCCGGATTATCTCAATTAAACTACAAGGTGATTGACATACCATGAACCTAATTTTTAAATTGGCATTATTACAAAAGTTTCTAGCTTGGTAAAATTCAGAACACAATAAGATTAAAAACATAAAAATATCATTTATAATATTTATAGCTTCACAATTCATCTGCACAATCTTTCACCCATATACTCAAAATAATTACATTCCATATGAAACAATTGGTTTCTTACCTATCTTCAAGCAATACTGCCTCATATTCAGCAGCAAGCTTTTCGTCTATTCCCAAAAGATCTTGAGCATAAGGGCCTGCACATGCACATCCACCTCTTGCCTGCACTCCAAAAACATCATTCAGCACTGCACAAACAAAATTGTGGTGCAGGAAGAGACCACGTGGATGTCGCACGACAAATGAGAAAATGGGTAGATGGCGAAATGATGATGGGCGCACAAATGGTGCTGGTGATGCAGGACGCCCTTTAGCTGGAGAGGGACAGGGAGAGGGAGAAGCACACCCAGAGCGAGGCATCTCACATGAAGGTCCTAACAGGAAGAGCTCAGGGATGGTACGAATATGAGCAAGGAACATTCTGGAAATAGAAAAGTTATTTTAAAATAGTCATAATATTCTAATGAGAATATGAAGAGGTAAGAGAAAATGGCTTTGAAATATATTAAAGGACTTCCATAATTGCTAGCTTTTTTGTCAACCTTTGAAGCAAAAGAAAAATAATATTTCTGGAAATGTAGAGGAGAACTTATACACCAAAAATAGAAAATAAAACTTTGCGTGTTCCACAATAGAGATTTATTACAACCTGAAGATGGCCATCTACAGTCAAAACCAGTTGTAATAAATCTCTACTGTGGAACAAACAAAGTTTTATTTTCCTAACATATTAGTAAGGCATTCCAAAATTCCATCGCAGCAGTTAATTTTATAAAAAATTAACTTTTACCTCCAGGAGATAAGTGATTAAAACTGGAAGCCTAATTATTCAAAACACCATAATTCTACTCGCCAACAAAATTGTGAGGAAGAACCAAAACAGCAAGGAAGAACTCAGTCAAGAAACAAAATAGTGACATACAAGCTTGATTATGAGCATAAAAATGAGTAGGTGAATAGCCCATTTAGAATTAATAGACAGCGTTAAATGTGATTTAAGTTTCTAATGGATCATCAGGAAGAAATATGATTATACAAGAGCAAAAAATCAAAATATCTGAGCTGACCAATTTCATAGTTTCTGAAACTCACAAAAACATTGTGATAATGTCTTGTATCTTGACTTATACAAGATGGAATAGGATGTCTCTTTATTCAGGGTGAGATTGAGACTAAGAAGCCTCCTCTTATATCTAACCCTTTGTCATTTTAAAAGTGGGTAAAGATAAAGAGAAAAACACAGCAACAAAAATAGAGAATACAGAGTGGATAGAAAAATTTTTTGCTAACTTATGCAACTCAAAGTTGTTTTTAAAAATGTTAAATTATATCTCTTTTACTCCTTGTTACTAGAAAATATACTTTTTTAAATTCCACCCTTTGTAATTAAAATTAATCCACTAGAAGTAGCTTGACAATATTTAATATTTACAAAAAACTACAGTTGACTTATACACGAGATGCATAAAAAAAGGAAATTAAGTAAAAATTTGGAGGGTCAACCCATATACAAAATTGACCAATACACAAGTATATACAGTAATATTCTTTGAAGCATTACCTAATTTTGTAACATATCAATCCCATTAACTTTAACCCTTTTGTGACAGCAGTATTCTCATATAATTGTATCCATATTCTGAGGCTTTTGCAGAAAAAATATCTCTCAGACCCGATGCCCCCCTTAACCTCTGCCGATGCTAGTTACCCTTTTGGGCCTTTCACAGTGGGGTAAAACTAAATATTGTTGCAGTTATTTTGCTAAAGAATCATTTGTTGCACACATGGCCAATGTGTCTTTTGCGATGAAAATCTCGTGCTTCGCTGATGGCATACAACTATAAATCGAAACTCTATTGCTGATATTAACATATTTAGCAATCTACCATAATGATATTGAAATATCTACTATTTTCTCTAAATACATTTACATTAATGCTAAAATTTCATTTAAAAGCTGTAAACTACAAGCAAAATATGAGATTCTCCACTCCAAGGATATATTGACTGAAAGAGCAACAAATCATTCTTTAGCAAAACAACTGCAATAACATTTATTTAAACGCAGTCCCATGCTGTGAAATGGGCTGCGCATTAACCCTAAGACCAATGCGGTTGCCCAGAGAAGGGTAAGGAAACCTGCAATTACAGCCAGAAAGGGGCCAAAAAATATACATGGAAGCTATACTTCTCCTTGAAGAATAAACTTGTACCTGCTTCGTCTATACACAACATTCGTTCGCTTGCAGAGGAAAGTCTCAGTCATCTATAGATGACAACAGTAGCGAAAGGCTTAAAAAGCACACTGATTGATTACCACATTTTTTTATCTAGCTCAAAGCATTGTAGTGCTTCTTATGTTTCAGTGTATCTTATAAGCCATGTTACACAGATGTAAATAAGAAAATAATTGAATTAAGCCAAAAAATGAAAGCATATGGAAATATCTTCAGATTCTGGGTTCGAGTCCCAGTCGTGTCGCTGTTTTTCACACTTGTTATTCCTTTCATCTTCAGATGTGACTATAGTGAAAGTGACTTAAATAATCAACTGACATGATTAGTTTGAATTATTTAGACACTACTACTGTACTTCAGTGATCAAGATCAAATAATATAAGCTGATCCTTGATGCATGGACAGTAATTTCAAAGACATATCAGACAAAATAAAGATGCTGGCATTATAATTCAATGAAGTAATAATCATTGGTTGAGTTAAAAACTTACATAAGGTGATTCACAATTAACAGCTACATCCTGATATTTAAATCAGTGTAAAATAGCAATATTGGAAGGCCTTATCATGAAAACCGAATACGATGAAGTTTTAGAAACTTTCAAAGTATCACATAATTAAACTAAAAACCTTCCTTGCCCAAAAAAAGGATTGATGAGCTATTCAGGAGTCTAAGGATAAAGATTACCATGGAAATCTAATTAGAAATCGATTTTAGAAATTAAATCACCTGGTGATTCTTTCCTCATGAGACATGATCACCCTGAAAGTGACAGATTCCTTCAGTTGCATGACTAAACCAGCACGGATTGACTCCACCACTGCACCTGTGCCTCCTTCCTCCCGCAGTTCTGTATCCTGAAATAACATCATCAATTAATAACTTATTTTTTTCCTTTTAAATGTCTGAGCTTAACTTTTTGTTCACAATTTTGACTTTGAGTAAAATGGTAGGTGGGACTTCTAGATCCCAATCTCACACAATCGGATCATTTGTATTGTATTATATTGTGCTGTCGAAAGTTTAACTGCCATCCTCTAAGAAAAAATATGAGACCTATTACTTATAATCTTCATATATAATTTGACTATGAGAAATAAGAACTGCTATTTATGAGCTTTACTACTATAAAAAAGAGTAAACTGAATGGTGGCTGGATTATTTTAATATACAGGCAAGTTTTATCTAATAAGAGGTTCATCTTTCTCCTTAGTTTCTCCTCTTGTACAGAAAGCACTAGCCACAATAAATACATAAGACAATTATCAAAGGATATGTTCATATTTATGTAACAACATTATGAAACAAAATACAGAAAAATTATTCTGCAAAATGTATTAATTTAATTACTCTTGCTGCTTGACCCTAATCTATATACATAAATGATGCTAATGATTGAACAATTGACAAGTATCTAGGTAAATTTGCAACTAAATGAAGAGTTAATTGAAAGCAATAATGTTAGCAGATAGAACAACAATGTCCTAAAATTTACTTCATTTTACTCATATCTGAATGAATGTACATCTACTCATCAAATGATTATGTCTTGAAAGAACAACACTAAAGAACTTTCAGTTATCTAAGTTTATAACAGAACTTTATGAATAATAATAATTACAAAGGTAACTAATTTGAGGTAATGCTCAAAACCATCACCTTACCTTTATAGTAAGTTAAACACTGAATAACTTCAGGAAAAGGGTTAAGGTGACTTGGCACGTAAAGGTGCACACCTAGGAAAAACTTCCAATAGGAAACAGACGTGAAAAAGTCAGACAGTACTAACAAGTAAGACTCAAACTGAGATAATTGCTGGTAGACATGCTGTTCAGTAGACTTGTATAGATTCTGTTCCTCATATAAGCTCAATAAAGAATTTCTTATTTATAAAAAATTTCAAGATACCACTAATATATGTATTTATCTTCTTAGTAATTGGTCTCTTATTTGGATTAAGTATTCCTCAACATGGTATGGGGTACATGGTGACAAGAAGTGTGACATAATAATAATGCAAAGCAAGGCAAATAACCATCCTTATGGTCCCAATCATCTAAAAGCTGCTACACACATAAATAGATGAAGCCATATAGCTGCAGACTTGGTGCAATGCATGTCTTTAGAAGCATAGGAGCAATTGTCTGAAAACTTAAACTGCAGAAACATTCAATCTGAAAACCTTCTTATAAACATAAACAAAGAAAAAGCATTAAGCAGAGATGGATAATTTTTATGCTACCATTCAGCATAGTGAGAGATTTCTATGTGAGTTACCTTTTTTGGTGAGTATATTACCTTAAGATATCGATGACTCTCCCTGGTTACAAAAAATACTGATCCACCCCCACAGCCATTTGGCACTGAATTCTTAAAAAGTGACTTCTTTGCAATAAGAACACCTGAAAATTAAAAGCACAAAAAACAATCAGATCTACACTTAACAACTAACCAATTTTTGCAAATTATTTATATTACCTTAAATATTGCAACTACAAAATGTTTATAATTATTTAAATGCCACAAAAAAATATAAGTAAAAATTAATTTTGGGACTATCTGGAAGTAGGCTTCACTTGTGTTACTATTAAACAGGCCCTGCTGTTGATGAAAGATAATAGTAGCAACAACAGTCATAATTTTCTGAATTGTATAAATATCTTTTCAATGAATTTCTGAAAAAAAAATGCTTCTCACTCTGATGAAACATTGATTAAAAATATTCAATCATTGAAGGAATTCAGTTACAAATATGAATGAATATTTCCTTTCCATATAGAATAAACAAAACTCAGAAAAAAGCAATCTTTATTAATCTTTATCATAGAAATAAAAACATAATCAACTGATATGAATAACAGTGAATACATCTACAAATGTTTTTGTATTACCAGTGTAATTATAATGGAAAATTTATTAAACTAATCACTTAACATGTTCACCACTGATTCCTCCATTTCCAATGCATTTATCACTCAAACGGTAATCCGCAGTGACCATGTTAAATTACTGATAACAGTAGATGTACATACAATGTAAACATAACTTTGCCTTAGATTATAATGCATGTAAAAACTATGAATAAACAAAACATTCTGCTAAAGAAATTTATTCAAAAAAATTTATGAGCTGATATGAGAATGAAAAAATGTAATCGATATGGGTCATCCCATGTCAATTCATTCAGAAAAATTAAGGTTTGACAACCACCATCTCAGATTTTGATGAAACTTGGTATTTTTTATCATTTCATTGAATTATGAAACCATGTAAAGATTTTTCTTCTCTATCACAACTTGTTTTGTTTAACAGCTATGACAAATGACACTTTTAGACTGTTTCATCCCAACATTCATTGTGAATTGAAGTATTCATTGCTTCATTCCAATATATAAAAGTGTCATTGCTACAAAGAAAATCAATTATGACACAATTTTAAAGTTCTGTTGACAATTTCTCATGAAATCTAATGGGTCTAGTAAACATGGCACAAATTTGCACAAATTCTTATGGGGCCTGTTCACATTCACTGTTTTATTCCTTAGTCATGTCTAAAAATGTTGATGAGTGTGACATAAAAATAAAATGTATGCATCCTTATTGACATGCAACATCATTTTACTGGCCTCAATGGAAAGAAGATATTTGTTATGTTGCTTTAAATAATATTATTTGTAATGTGGAAGCTCCAACCAAAGGGCTAAGGAGGAGTATAATACTTTTCAGAAAAAAACAAAATGTGAGAACCATTGTCTGCTGAATTTATAAGGAAGACTTGAAAGTATCAGTTGTGGAAAAGATGTCCAGGAATGTGACGACTGAAACAAAATAACCAATTTTAAAAAATATTGAAAACATAACTGTTATGTTTTTCTTTTAAATAAATGTAAGTAGGTCTGACCCTGTTTATCAGAAAAGTAAAGCTGACATTTTTTATCTCAGAAAGCATACAAAAAACCATGAATCTTATATTCAGAGGTAGTGAGGTCTTCTATCTTTAGAATTATGAGAAAAAAGCTTTATTTGAGTAACACACTTCCTCTTGTGGATTAATAATATTTTATACAACCTTGTTTTGCATAAGAAACTTTTTTAAATATTATAAAACATTAAGTTTTTTGAAAATTTATGACACCTCCAGGAATATAACTCAATCTTTTCCTGAAATCCTCATGGTTTTTTCTGATAAAACTGGGAACTTTCATATTAATTGAGCTGTAAATAAGACATGTACATTTATTTTTCCTTGTGAGGTTCAAGCCACCATAGAGGCCTTAGTAATGGAAAAGTTGAAGTTTTACCAAAATATTAAATGGCTGTTAAAAAAAATGAGTTAAGATAGAGAAGAAAAGCTTTGCATGGTATCATAAGTACATGAAAGGATAAAATATAGTGATTTTCATCAAAATCTGAGATGGTGGGTGTCATGGTCTGGATGAACTGATATTGAATCACCTATACAGCATAAGCTGGAAAGAAAAGGTTTCAAGGTATACCAGAGAATTATATAAAAGCGCAATAAAATTTAAATCTTTGAATAGAGAGCTTATACCTAACCCTTAATTTGGTTGAGCCACTAGCAATAATTATAATAATCAAGCAGTTAAGTATCAAAAGAAGTTGAACAAAGAATAGAAAATGGAATGTTATATAATAATTAAAATAAAAAACCAATCCTAAACCTCCTTTCCTAAAGATAGTAAGCCAGGTCTCACCTGGTGTTTGCACTCCTCCAATGAACTTATGGACAGAGAAAAACATGGCATCCTTGTAGACAGACCTCTCTTCCACTCCAGGAATAATGGGATTCATATCCAACTTGACATAAGGAGCTAATAAATAAGTTGATAAAATGAATATAATTAATACCCCGCAACATACACTACTTTTCAAGATTCAGGGCAACACACATAAGCTTATCATACAAACGCTAAAAGAATTTCTTAACAATCAGAAAGACATTTCTAGCAGGTAGGTTCTACCGTCCTGGCAAGAAAATGTCAGTACTCGATAAGAGTTTTTGTTTAGCATCAGATAATGGTGCTGTTGCTAAGTCTGTAAGAGTACTCACAATGATGAGAAATTTTAAGAGAAATAGAAAAATGTAAAATTTAGGAAATACATTGTAAGTATTTCATTCAACCCTTCAGCCATTCAGCCCTTCAAATCGCGCTTTTTTTCTTCAACACACTAAAAAGGAGTGTTATTAGATGGGATTCCTATTTCATATTTGAATTCAAGAATTTCTAGAGGTTCAAATTTCTAAATGATCAAGTATTAGTGAACTTTTCATAGTGTCACTTGATATTTTCATGCTAAGAACTCTAGAGGTGAAAATTTATCCACAACAAAACAGTGAATGATGCTTGCTTGGATGCTAAAAATTAAAAAATAATCTCCACGACCATGGAACTTACCAGCTGCAGCATAATCCCAGAAGGCAAGTGCCCCATACTGGTGCAAAAGGATCGTTGTGGCAACATCATCAGCCACAACACCAGTAACATTTGAGGCAGCAGAAAAGCATCCTATAAGACAACGGCCCAGTCCATGGTGAACCTGAAGCTGTTGCTCAAGATCATCCAAGTCTAGGTGCCCTTCCTTAGACTCAGCTATGCGGACTATCTAGCAGGGGGGAAAACAATCACATATTAATTGAAGTATGAATAAATAATGATTTCAAGTAAGCAACAATTTGTCAAAGAATTTCAGTGGTGTGCAACCATCAGATCACTTTGAAATTCAGATTTCTCACTTTACCATATTAAAAAAAGATAAAATTAGAACATTTGAAATTTCATAAAACTCATGGAAAGCTGTCTATACAGAACCTGAATTTAAAATAAAAGACACACTAACTACAGTTTGGGGACCACTGGTCTACGATGAACCTGTATTTTTAAAAGTACCAAGGGTCAAAAAGATTAAATGTCTCCACTAATCAGAAAAATTATGAACACAGATTTATACTAAACAATACAATCTAATATAAGCGAAAAGAACCTGCGACCAACTGACCTTAACTGACCCTGACTGAACTTAAATGACCAGATCAGACCAGATAAATCAGATTTCAGGAGTAAGAAAGGTTGAAAATTATTCTTTCTCACTCATTCTATTCAGCAGTCATTCACCACTTGAAATGAGGTATTTTACAACAAAACAGTAACACTCGGGGAACATGTAAAGAGATCACCACAAACAAAAGAACAAAATACGAACATGATAAAAGAATTATTTGATGTTTCAACCAAATTGTTCATCGCAAGTGGTAAAATAGAACATAAAATAGACCTCAAAACACAACTAACTGTAAGTCACTAAATCGCGAAAATGTGAAGCACTAACAACATTCAAAAACCACTTTTCGCTTAGATAAACGATATCATCGCTTCTTGAAAGATGAATGCTGTTGATATTCAGGAGTCACATGCTGAACTGTCCTGCCAAAACCCCTGCCCAAACCTAAGGTGGGCTAACGTCACTCATGGCAGCTCTGCAATTCGCAGCATTTTCATGATGGATAGCGACCTCTTATGCAACTTACGGCACCGGAGCCGACATGTAGGATGTCCGCTACTTGATTTTGTCAATAAAAATCAACAGCATTAGCAATATATGATAAACAACCTCCTTGACAAGCGAGTCATCAACGTTTGCGCCGGAGACCTTGAAAATCCAAGAGGAAACAAAGGCAAAAGAGAGACGGGAAAATGGGAAGAATTCGCACAATCACCAATAATTTTCCGATAAGATATTCTGACGAAAACGTTAACAAAGGTAATTGAAGTGAGTGAGTACAACAACTAATCGAATCTTATCAGAATTTGTGCGACACTCCACTGTGCGTGACTGATTCACGACTGGGGTAATATTATGAAATGGTAAGCAATCCTGAATATTTACAGGGTTGTTTACAGACAATAAGCTTTTGTGATGCGTATCCAATTAAAGTAATTAAATGTATAATAAGGTCAGACAATACACTGAGTTCCATTTGGTAGCTTTTAAATATTTTCCGGAAATCTGTAAAATATTTGTTCTCGTATTTATCTTTTGAACACGTTAGCCTCATGATTTACACTCACCTTTGCTCCAAGCTCCCTCCAAGGGAGAAGGTTTGAGTGGTGCTCCCATGGTCCGACAAAAACTATGACAGGAGGGAGCACTGCTTCAGGAGGTCCTGATATGGATGTATTTTGGAAGAGTGATCGGAGATCCAGGGCTTGGATTAACTTGTGAATAGCGCCAGTGCAGCCACTGCCGGCAAATATCACCGCATCATGCTCAGAGGCATTGGTTGCGTTGCGAAAGATATCTCGTGCTTCATGCCTTTAAAAGAATGTTAATTCCTCGTAAAAAGATTTAAAAAGGATGTTGCAGACAAAATTCCTTAAAAACCCAGTAATCTAATGCCTTATTCAATCGACTACTATTCGTTAACTTCACGTATCTCTGAAATGCATTCTTTTCTGAATGAATATACATCTTCCGTTACAGGTACAGGCAAGGACTAATTTACTAATTCCTATCATCGATTCTAAACTCCGAGAAGCCTTAAGAAAAGGTTGGCTTTCGATTAAATATGTTATAGTAACAAATCCGCTATAGAAGAAATGATCAAGATAATGAGTATTATCAATAAGACCACGAAAAGAAAAATTCAACCCATTTTAATATTATCATTTCAAAAAATAAATAAATAACCTGCTCAGTTTGCTAATAAATCGTAAAATTCTGAAACAGGATAGAAAAGAAAAAGATTTCCCAAAATAGGGTTGTATCCTGTTAAAAATATAAATAATAGCTTGTAAATCCAGCTAGCAGTGGTGTAGCCAGGATGTTAAACCACTACCCAGAGTCAAAATAGATTATAAAAAGATCGAGGTTATGATAAATTCTAACTACACCCCAGCCGGATAGTAAACGTTTTTCAGAAGATAATAAAAATGAAGCAGTGTAATGAATACGTTCTTCACGCTAGCTTCTGAGAAGGAAGAAAATTAAAATATATGTAACCATACTCTTAGCAAACCAAAAATTTAGAAGACATAAAAAAACCCGCCAACCACTGATAGAATACCGAGCTCGGTTTAGAAATAAAGCGTGCAGGAGAAAATTATTTATAATTAATTAGAGAATAAGTGAATCCCAAAAAGTTTGTACGAAACCTCAGGATTTAAAAGTAAGTCGTGGTAAAATTTTGCCTTCACACAAGCAGTATTTATTTTACTACTATTCCATTTCGTAAAAAGCAAGCTAGTGGCCATATTTGTTTACAGTGTATTCCTTAATTTTGCATATTTTTCACACAAAGACAACGAATATGAAGTAAGGTCATAAATCTATAGCTTAACTATTTTTTTGAAGAAAATCATGAATTTTACAGAACGATACGAATAAATTAGTTAAAAGAACGAGCTATTAAACATAGTCACCTGAATAATGTTGTCTGAGCAGACGTTGTAGAAGTTGTAGTATGAGTGTTTCCATAAGTTGGCAGAACTTCTTCTCGTATGTAATCTTCAATGAACTGTAATGATCGACCTGATGCAGTATAGTCACAGTAAACAACTGTAAAAGAATGGAAACAAATATTAAAGGAATATAAGAAAAGTAGCTATAAAATAAATGCAGTTCATAAACTAGATAAATAGATATTTACATATTTTACGTAACAATAATAGTAGATTTACTAGCATCGATTCTAGAGTATTTAGTTATTTGAACTTGAATTCGACAACACAATATTTATTAAAATCCTCGTTCAAAGAAAATCTTCGCGTTAGTAATAATCAGCAGACCTTTTCTATTATAGAAGAGAAAATGATATATTGTAAAAATAATTAAGAGTACTTAATTCCGTGGATGCTTATTTCAACATAGTGGATTTATCTCCACATTTTCCCGACACTTTGGACGGAGAAGGGCTTTATCACTGTTCAATGAAGAATAACATTTGTTATACAATATCAGTATCAAGCAGGCAAGGAAGAAAATCTCAAACATACACTGAAATCAATTTCTAAGAAAAACATTCACCTTTAGCTTTCCCAATTACACACCAACTTTTAAAACGAAATTCGATTCGAAAGTTTGAGTAAAAGTTTTCGATAGAGCTAAGATATAAGTTTCATCACCCTTCGTATATTTTATATGAATTGATAATTCGAAAATTTTCTTAAACAGGCATGAATTTATTCGATTAATTCTTACACTTAAAATAAAAAAATATATACGCCACACCACTGAAAATTCATTCTCCGGTTAAAGGAGCCCAAACTAGGAATCTCGCCAACCAGTGAATATGTTTTGAAAAATACCACGTCTAAAGGAAAGGATCTGCATTTGGAAAACGGTCAACGGAAACGGGATGAGCAGATAGTCACCATAAATCACTGGTTCCGAGTCATCAGGGAAGGCATAAGATACGAAGAGGGGAGAAAACCCTTCCTAAGGATCGAAACGAGACCCTTTCCCTACTCCCCATGAATTCATACAACTCATGGCTGACGTCACTGACCCATATAATGACGTAGTTAAATTTACTTTCATGTCGAAGTTCCATAGCTGGAAACTTCGCTAAAAATTATCATTAGCGTAATCGTTAGGAAATATTTTTCTGGGTGAGAAACTTTTAAATTCGAATGAATAACCTCGTCTATTAGAGCATTTTCCGTTTCATCATTTCACATGTCCACGTAAATTTATATTTGCAAAACCATGTCGAATTGAAGCATAGGATCTTAGCGAGATACCTCATTAACTTTTCTCGAGAAATGATTTGTGGAATTTCCAGTTAGTCTGCTACCGCGACATAAATTTCAGGTTGGCCTGATTACGTATCTAAATGAGATCATCATCTACCGCTGAAGATCCTCCACGGCAATCAGGCCTCTGCAGCAGTGCTTCCCAAGATTCCGTCTTTTACGGTACATATACTAGTTGACTCAAACGTTGCGGCACATTAAACCGTACATTTTTTAGTATCATTCGAAATTTCATTAGAAAAAGGGGAAAACACTAAGTGAATTATAAGACGTTTTCAAACTCTCATTAAAAATCTCATTTAAAGATAAAATATTTTGCAAAAACCCCTTCCGTAATGCGAAATTCTAAGAATTCCATTCTATTGCATATTAAGTGGAATCAAGAGTTGGAAACCACTGGTCTACAAAACTAGAGTCCTTAGATGGGACTTAACATTCCCTATCCATTGGTTCAACCTCTATATTCCAAGTCCTATACCTAGGTGAGTTTTCCCGTTAATTGCAGTACTAACGAGAGCTCCAAAGGGTAACCATTTAATATTGGCTTCGTAGCGACAATAGTATCGATTATTGATATCAATTAGTAATATCATAGAGTAATCTTAAGATTACTCTATGGTAATATAAAGCTCAGCCCTATAGCAATCTAGTTAGCCCTATAGCAATCTAGTTAGCCCTCGCCAGCCATCGTTAGAATAGTTTGCTTTTCCTTGAACAAGTGCAATACCGAAAAGGAGCATAATTGTTTTTACCGAAAAAGGAGCACAATAACCTGTTTTTGTACTGTGAAAGTAATCCGTATGTTTCGAATAATTCAAAGAAAGAATTCCGCAGGCATGAATGTTGGGGAAAATGAATTAATACATTTTGTTTCCGAAAGTAGCGTAGCAAATCAGTTGCTTTTCCTGTGAATCGTAAGATTTCACTGAGGCAGAATTCTACAGGGATATGAACACGTATGTGCAGCAAAAGAGCCCACACAATGAAAGTAAATGAAATATCAATGTTACTCTATCAAATACCTAAGGAAAATAATAATAGAAACAAATATAAGCCATTCACCACGATTTGGTAACACAAACAAGATCAATGTAGGTCTATAAATATCAAAGTAATCTATTAAATGGTACTTTCAAAACAATTTCATCTTTTCCTAAGATGTAAAATATAATACGAATAAACGTGAAAAGCTATCTCTTGGTGATGAATATACAGAATATGGTTAAGCTAACCAATATTTCAATTCCTGCCATATTTGATAAATATATGGAATGCCAAGGAAGGGTCGGTAAAGATGGAAGGATAACCTGAATGAGATGAATGAAGACGGAGCTGAAGGAAACAGGAACAGGAGTCTAGGAAGTATAGGAGTCTAGGAAGTATAGGAGTCTAGGAAGTATAGGAGTCTAGGAAGTATAGGATTCTATAGGAAGTATAGGATTCTAGGAAGTATAGGATTCTAGGAAGTATAGGAGTCTAGAAAGTAAGGAGCAAGAAGAAGACTGTATAAAAAGAAATTATTGATAAAATTAGTAGCAAAACTTCGAAAAGCTAATCATGATTATTGTTCAAAATATCCTCTCTAATTAGAAAAGTAGATAAAGTACAGAACGGGGATACAGAAGTATCTAGGAAGCATTTTGTTTCCCAACGATCTACTGCAACCCCATAAAGAAGTTCAGAAGGCGTCCGATGAAAAGAGTGGAGTAGAAAACAAATGTCATTATAAGTTCATAAGAGGGCATCACGGATAATTAAGTGACAGTCAACGAAGAGAACTTTCCAGATCAAAGGAAAGCAATAAACAAATCAAAGCTCAGCTTGCCAAGTGATATCTCCTTCCAATTCCAAATGCTTGTGCCTCTAAATCTTCATCTTTGGCACCCGCAACACAACAGATCTGCGATTTAAAGCATCGCAATCACCGTAATGTTTGAAATAACTGTGCGAGTATTTTGTGCGTTTGGATATGGAAAAATAATTGCAAGAATAAGAAAGCAGAGAATGTAGATTGAGAACCAGAATCAGTGGAATAAGCAATGGTAAAGTTAATCACAAAAGCATTTATAGGAGGCATGTTTGAGGTAATATCAATCCACTCTTTTCTACTTAAGAATTTTTGTACATAAAAGCTTGTTTTCTTTATGAAAAAAGTCAAATGGACTACTAAGTATGACCTAAGCTGTCGAAGCACTGTTAGCAATACTAAACTATACTACTTTATGAGGAGTCATTCCGTACGTATTCGAGTAATATCATACTGTTATGATCTTATTTCAAGAGAAATTATGTAAACAAATTTCATACATGCTCAGAAAATTCCCTTTGCGAAAGAACTTTAAGCAGTAAAACCAAATTTCTTGGGATTCAACTTTTCTTGGGCATTATCAACGGGAAAAATGCGTGCTGTTTAAAATAGCGAGGAAGAATGGCTTTCATAGTTGGGGATTGAATCCTTGTAATTAAAAGAATTTTTTTTTTGAATTTGGCCTACTATATATAATAAATTACGTTATAATAAACAATTGCTATTAGATTTGTGAATTCACAGGTCACAAAGTCAGGATTATTTTTTCCAATCTCTCTAATTGCGGAAACAATTCCGGGATAAAAATAAATTTATGGAAAATGGAGCGCTATCTACAGACTATCCTGTAAGGATTTACCATCTAAAATGTACCAGCGAGTAGGAGTATCCGGATTAATGGAAGTACTGTACGTCTGTACATACGATCATATCTTAATTATCTTTCCTTCTAAGATGACTTTCCTCATTGTAATCGCCCAGTAGTGGAATTGTCTTTTCTCGTAGAAACTGTGGAGTATGTCGCACTTTTTATCAATTTGATTAACGTATAAAATAAAAGTTACGGAAAATAAAATGGTGACCTTTCATTCGTAAATTTTTATACTCAACAAAATCATTATTCTTCTTTAATGAATTCAATAGCAACGAATCGCCCTTAGCCGCAATCGGACAATTTTAGTAAATCGAATTACATCGGCCCGAGAGCCGTAGGACTTTCCACCGACCAAATGTACGCTCAAATCCTTGAATAATAAATACCACATTTTGCTCGAATTTTGAATAAAAAGTTTTACAAATATGGGAAAGAGACAATCATAAACAGCAGAACCTTGATCTATTTCAGCCGAAATATTTGACTCAACCCACTCATATCTCTTCATTACTCATTCAAATGAATTAAAAGTTGGAAATTTAATGTTTGTGAATCATCATTTACGACCGAGTGTCCCAAATGAGGCCTAACTACGAACTCCCATTATTAAAATGAGGCCAAAGGGGGGGCTCAAGACCTTTGGTCCCACAATTTCATTCCAACACCCATTGAAACACGCACGTACAACACACTGAGTTCGCTTTGGAGGAAAAAGACGACGAACGTGTTGCGGAGCACGATGTTTAATTATTGCTCATAGCAGAAGAGGGTTTATAGCAATGGAGTTGTTCCTCCAGAGTTAATTACATTTTTACGCAGCTTTCGTTTCGCGAGGGACTGTTATGATTAAACTAATCATAGAAAGGGAACTATTAGACGAGGGACTGATGAAAATACCCCAATCCCTTTCTTTTTCGACTTGTACGATAAAACATAAATCAAGAAACAGACATATGAAAACTTTTTAAACTACTGTGAAAATTTAAGCCTGATACGATACTTCTATGGAAAGGATTGGAAAGAGATCTGTTATAAAGTATAATTAAAATGATACACTGCATTTCTACCTCTAGAAGTCCAATAAATGAGATATAATTCACACACAATGAACCGGTGAGATAGCAATTATCCACAATGATCTATATAAACGATCAAATTCCGCACCAGATTGAAATCCTGAGATAATTAGAACGGAAACTCAGACTTTGAATGAATTTGAAAATTCGAAAAATATTCTTATATTATTTAAGAAGATTACGTTATGGGTTAGATAAATCTTTGCGAGAAATATACTTCTCCTATCCCCAATCTTTCAAATAATTGCAATCACATTAACATTATCTAACAAGTTGAATGCAAACAGCTTGAATTTAAAAAATCATCTTTTGAAGAGGCAAGTGAATCTCCATTTTCATCCTATTTATTTCCTTTATTCTCTGAAATGGATATTACATGTAGTAAAAATTAAATTCGAACTCAAGTTGTTCTGAAATTTTACTTTTCCTGATCCAATCACATTGTATTGTAATGTATTCAAAATAATTGGGAAGGAATAAAACTTTTTTTAATTCTGTGATCCAGCCTAAAATTCAACTTGATACGTGCTTTATAAGCTCGATTTGGATTTCTGGACCCATCATTTGAATTTAAAGTTCAAAAGATTTTTTCCGTCCCTTATTAACAATCATGCAATCTGCTTTTTAAGTCATTCTCTCTTCTCTGTAACTATCGCTAGAAATGAATACTACGAGTATCCAATTAGAAAAGCTCGTTTTTCCTGGAATCTGCAATGACCTCTTGAAAAAAAATAAAGTGGTAATAGCACATAACGAAGAAGTACATTCGAATAAGTCAATCATCCGGAGGAATTTATAGATCTGTGTTACCAACGTAAAGTACATTTTATCACACGAAAAATTTTTATTGAGATTCAAATTAGTGGTGAAAACTAGCATAAAAAAATGAAGTAAAGCAGTTAATTTCCGAGAGAGTTTTCGAAAATGCGCATATGGAAAAACGGATGCGATCCGAAAGAAAAACGATATTTGCGGCAGAAACGAGCATTAATAAAAAAGTCGAATGGGGCAATTTTGCGCTGCCGTGTCCTCCGATTGAATAGCGTATAGACTAGATAAAATGACACCACGCGCAGACTCGCCTTTTCCAATTTGAATCAATCGATTTTCCCACCGACTATCCCCTCCGCTCCTATCCTATAATTTATGCCGCCCTTTTGGCGGTTAACTTAATTGCCAAACCGCGGATAACGATTCTGAAACGGGCCAATGGATCGCTCAGTTAGAGCAACGAAGAATACAAAACCTTCAAAAAGTTATGAGGGAATGTTGTATTTATCGACAGAAATCTAATTATATATGAAATTTAACTGTATAGATAAGCTATTGTTTTTAATCTTTTTGTATAGAATCTTCATCAACCCCTTCAACAATCTACGCTTAGTAGGGACAAAATACCGAAGTTTGTGGAAGGGAAAACAAAATATTGTTATACTCTCACGTTGAACATTACTCATGAAGATCTCTTTTAAATCACTCTTGACATTTTCTGTAAACAAATGTAAAAAGTGTTGAAAAATTAAAGAATAGCTGAAAAATGTATAAATTGAAAGTAGCTCTTGAAACAATGAAAAAATTACATTCTCCATATAAATTGTAACCCGATTTCCCATTTTTTCGATATTAATATTATCAAGAGTACATAACACCATGTCAAACTGACTACACAAAATGTATTATGAAGGACAAAAGTTTTAATTGGACTTGAAAATAATCAAATCTTAGCACTCTAATACATTTTTCTTCGGTTAAAAATTGTATAAAATCTTCTGAATGACAGAGATATAAAATGACAGAGATATGGAAGATATATCCTAAATTAAATGTACAGACAGCAGAATACTAAAAGGAAAAAAAAGTCATTCCTAGAAATCGGTAATCCGTAAACTTCCCGTTTGATTCCAAACGCAAATTCAATCAACCAATATACAAAATATGGAGTGTTTTTAATCCTTTACAGTAGAATACAGTCTCAATACCTTATAATGAACGCATTTTATCAATATTATTGATACTTTAACGCACGGCGTTGAAGTTCAATTTTGATTTAAAATTTTATGCTGGCTTAAATGAGATCACATACGTGATAGCGTCAAATATTCTATCTGGGTAGATTTACTTCATTCATACGATGTATCGCGATACATGATATATATCAATAAATTATAAAAACATACGATCATAAATAGTGATATAAATCGTTAAACCAAGAGCGAAACTAAGCAAATTTTTCAACATACCAACTTGACGAGGAGATGAAATATGAAGAATCTGACAGAGTCGTCATTCATCTTCATATTCCAAGACTTCACAGAGCTTGTCTCCGGAAATTTTTTCAAACTGACTCGGACAATCAACGACCCTAGCAACGTCACATTCCAAACTTCCCTCATAGCTTTCACGTGTTCGACAACGTTCCAATATAAGGCGATTAGATGTGAAAAGAGAAAAAAATTGGAAAACAAAAGCTTTTTCCTTATCTTTCGTTCCTTCCCGAATAATGCTTGCGGTTTGCGCAGGCGTACAAAACATCTAATTCGTGACATCGGCGAGGTGGAAAGAGGACAGGGTTCCTGATGTGCTCCTGGAAGGGACGCTTTGCAGAATTGGGTCACCGGAATCCCGGATCGTGACGCGCGTTGAATAGCAAGAGGCAACAAGAACCTCAAATGCCTCAGATCAGGGTGTTTTCCAGGAAAAAGGCCAGACCGCCGGTAGAACATGACTCAGTCGAAACTACAAAACCCTAAACTAAATCTTGTCATACCTCAAAATATTAGAGATGATTTAGGGTGAAAATTGGTTTCTAACATTGACAGAGACTACGACGTATCATATTAGGTGATTTTCCGTTTTCCGCAACTCCTTCGATTTCTTAAGCTATTTTGTTATTATTGTGGTTACGTGTAAAATTGTAATCTGCAAACTCTCCATCTAAAATAGTGGAGCAATAACAAAGAATGAGGTTTTTACATCTTCATACTTATATATAATCACTGCAGACCAACACTATCAATCACCAGGATTTCTATCTGTTTGAAATACTGAAGTTACAAAAAGAATCGAAATATTAGTAAAGAAAGTTCATGTTAGAGTGAAAAATGAAACATCGAATATGAAACTCCTGTTTTTGTCTCGGAGAAGTCTTGACATTCAAAGACCCATATATTTTTCTCGTCAGTGCAGAAAGCGAAATGTAAAAATTTATAAATGATTAAATAAATTAATTGGCATTTAAAACATTCAGCCTTTGCCAAAAAAATAATTTATTCATGAAAATATCCGAATTTTCTCTTAAAAGACGGTATTCGACGTTCTAATAAAATTTTGTAGAACGTGTAATAGTGCATACATTTTTCTCATACGTCGCGGAAAGTTTTAGGGAGTAATTTTAATGCTACTTGAATTTAGAAGAAGTGAACAGATGCTACGACGATGTTTCTCCATAAAATCAAACGATTTCGTGCAATTGAAAAACAGGTTCAAGAGGGAATTTGACTGCATCGATCTTCATCTCCTTTTAAATTTTCGCGCAACTAAGATGATGCTTAACATACTGTGACTCACATCATTAGAATCGATTTAATACCTACAATATCAAAATACAAGTACCACTTTGATAACCCATAGTTGAAGAGAATTCCACGCGAAGAGAGAATTCCTATTCTTACTGAATTCCTGTACGATGAAAGGGAACTTTCCTCCATTTTCCCTACCATTAACTTCAACTCGACGCCCTATTCTCCGCTTATGTTCGGACGGAATAATAAACACGAGTCTTGCGCCATATTGTTAAGGGAATGCAATTAAGAGGAGAATGAAGAAATGGAATGTCATTGTCAATCATGGTTGTTCGGTGCAGTGTCTCATAAAATATCCACAATATTCAGAATTCCACAGCGCAAGACGAGCTCATTTTCATCATTCATTGCTCGCCGGACCATTCTTTAGTAGAAAAATTTCGAACAATTCGTCTTAAATTTACCACCCGAAAGAAAAAGAAAACTAAGAAATTCTAGAAAATTTCAAAGATCAGAGTGAAATAAATAACATCAAACGTAAGATCCACCCTTAGCGTGCCTAAAAATATTCCATGTTCTAGAAACAAGGCACACGATATTTTAAAAAGAAGAGACTCGCTTCAACTCCTGTATTTTTTTCATATGATTCAACACTGAATCATTAATGATAAAAGTTATCCTTAAATTTGAATACTTCATTATTGCCGTTAATTGTCATAAATTTCCTTAAATGTTCGGTGAAAATAGAAGAATCCTCCGTTACATCTATAATCTTATATTACGTTATATTTGCAAAGAAATCGATATTTATTCGTGATATGAATAAATATCGATTACATAATATTATATATAACTTAAGATAAAGCTATAATCTTCGAAAATATAGCTGGCTTCCTGTGTTACCAAAATACAGAAAATATTTCACTTGTCAATGAAATATCGAATATAAAAATAAAATCTAAGAGTCGCATTAAATAAATATATCACGCCATCATTTACTACCATCGGCATGAGTAATCCTGAAGCACATGCAGACAAATATTTTGTTACAGGAAAGTAAGTTTAATTACCAATAAATTTAAAACATTTTTAAGAGAGGAAATGAAATTGGCATTATAACAAAGCAGGAAGGAAAGGTTATAGAGTTACCTCAATAAATTTGGAAATTTAGATACGTATACATAACGCACACTTGCGTAGTACACAGTTACTTATTACTTATGTGATAAAGGTATATTTTAATGAGTAATAACAACCAATAGTCGACATTACTGATGAATAAATAAGCAAGGAAACACGCATGGTTTACATGCTTGAAAAAGTTTGCCGAAACCGGGAATCGATGTCGGGTCTCCCGCTGTTACGGGCGATTTCTCTGACCATTCAGCTAATTATTCAGGCTATGGTGGAACACGGTGCGCTCATCATTGATGAAAATGAAGTGAACTTTATAATGCGATTAGTGTGCGAAAATTCATAACAATATCCGAAATCTGAAACAATATCCAAAATCTAATGTTTTTCTTTGGCGTGATCATTTTCTATCCGCGATAATTTGAGTTAAAGTGGAGAAACTACAAGCAAAGAGAATTAATGAACATATTTCAGTCGATAAATCGAGAATGACATATCGTGGACGGATGTTAATCCGCCATACGTTTATACGGATCTTGACATCGATGGATTAAATCGGAAGACTGTAATACATTTATTTTTCTCATTTCTGAAGATTAAATTGAAAGTTAATATGAAGGAAATGACTACATACATTTATTTTTCTCATTTCTGAAGATTAAATTGAAAGTTAATATGAAGGAAATGACTCATATCACTAATTATTATAGAATAACGCCCTTTGACATAAAAATTTAGCGGAGACATTCGGTCCGAGGTCATGTCCGAAATCGAAGAGATAAGAGAGATTTTTCGGGCCATTAACCAGAGTCAAATATCAAACTAAACTCGTTAATTGATTCGTTCGTTCTAAAAGTAACTAACAGAAGACTTTTATCCTCATTCCACCTTTGAAAGCGATATCTTATCGTGGAATAAGTGATACCTGAAGATTGAGAAGGAAGATTTAAATGCTTATCGCGGCCATTTTGAATAAATAAACGCAACAATTGAAAAATATGGTTGCTTAGGCGCGAGCCGGCATTAAGAATCCGCTGGTTATGCACGTGCTCTCCGAAATTCGGTGGGAGGCAGCGTCACGCGAACCGGCTTCTATTCCTGGGTCAGATGCTATCGCGATGACCCCCACCGGCGCTCCCTCTGCCCCCGGCGGGGCTATGTTCCAGAAATCGGTCATGGAGAATGATCAATTCCCTTGACACGAAGGTTTTTGGGCGAATTATGCGATTATACCCTCGATAGAACCCTGTTATGAAAGATACAGAACTGCCAAAGGAAAAGATAGATGTCTTGTCGGTTTTCAAAGTAGTTTGGGGATTCTCTTTAAGTTTAAAGGTTTAGTCTCCATAGCGCTTCAAATTAAAAGGAGCAATCCGAAGAGATTGTACTATATACAATGCTTACTAATTTACATTGAAAATTAACGAGAATAAAGATGACGAAAATGTACAGAATGACTACGCTCTCTTTTTAATTTAATTTAATACTGCCACAGATAAATTATAACAGAATTTCGATATTTTATTGCCACGAACATTCACTTGTAGTCGAGTGATCCCATGAGAATTTATTTAAATGAAACATCGAATATGAAACTCCTGTTTTTGTCTCGGAGAAGTCTTGACATTCAAAGACCCATATATTTTTCTCGTCAGTGCAGAAAGCGAAATGTAAAAATTTATAAATGATTAAATAAATTAATTGGCATTTAAAACATTCAGCCTTTGCCAAAAAAATAATTTATTCATGAAAATATCCGAATTTTCTCTTAAAAGACGGTATTCGACGTTCTAATAAAATTTTGTAGAACGTGTAATAGTGCATACATTTTTCTCATACGTCGCGGAAAGTTTTAGGGAGTAATTTTAATGCTACTTGAATTTAGAAGAAGTGAACAGATGCTACGACGATGTTTCTCCATAAAATCAAACGATTTCGTGCAATTGAAAAACAGGTTCAAGAGGGAATTTGACTGCATCGATCTTCNATTAAATTAACATTAAAAACTGAAGAAACAGTTACTTTGAACATTTTTCTGCTATTATTATAGTAATGATAGAAAAGATAAATGGAAGAAAAACAATACATGCTATTAGATTTTTAAAGAGCTAGAACAAAAGTGTTTATTAATATACGATGGCATTCGGAGATTAAGAAAAAGGATGAACCAAAAGAAGCACCAAATTATGGAAACAAAATTACACTTATCAAAGCTAGAATGTCACAAAGTTCCTAAAATACTTACTTGCATATCTAAGGACATTAAAGAAGGTAATTTGAACACTTCTGAGACTCACAGTAATATTCGCACAATGAGGTATTTAATTTCAAATGGAAGGGATAGCTAAATAAGATGCAAACTCAATTACAGGTGAGGGTATTCAGCGGATATCGATTGAGAGGCCAAACCCAAAGAAGGATGGAGGGTACGCCCAACTAAACAAACAATTTCGAATCGTCGGATAGAATTCAACCTTTTTCCACCGAGAATTTTCGTTCTCACTCGAAAGAAAAGATCGGATATAGATGACGCGAATGGCTTTTATTGCATTATCCATCGAATGTAATTAAAACAGATTGAATCTATTGGGTTGAAACTGTTTCATGGTGAGCTCATCAAGTGTACAACATCTGCAAAAGATGGAGCTCGAATCTAGGAATAATTTTTCTGGTGTGTAAATTACCAAATATGAGAGAACATGAAGAGAATTTGATTCTAAACGTTTCATAGTTAAGTTAAATAGTAAATTAGTATTAACTACCTAATTATCAACATTGAACGGAAATGTTAACGATGAGATCAAGTCCTAGAGAAAACATATCGATAGCTGAAAATCTATAGATCAGTATTTTAAATCGATAAACAAAACACTGAAGGGGCTCACAGTCCCATCACATTGGGGCAGGGAGCCCTGGTTGTACATATATACCAATTTAATTTTTATATAGCTCCAGACAACGCATAAAAACCCAACATGGGTTATAAGCGATCAGAATGAGCCAGACAGATACAATAAAGTAAGCAAAACACTCCAATTGTTTTTAAAGCGATTCCTAAAAATTATACTTGATGAAATGGATAAAATAACTCGTAAATTATCTTCAAAATTTCCGAGTTCCGGAGTAGGTTGGAAGAATTAGGAAAGAAAATGCTGACATGAATTACCAAAATAATTCTAACTTAGCAATACGCCAGGTTATCGATATTTGTGTTTATAAAAAGAAATCTAACGAAACAAAAGTTAATGAAAATAAATATAAGAGCGGGAGATACAAAAGAAATTTCCAAGAAGAAAAAACTTGAAAACATGACGAACCAGGAAGAAGGCCGATGACCACCGCGGAAGAGAAGCTTTGGTGAGACAAACACAACTGATTGAGTTTCAAATTTAGAGTCCCTCGAAATCCAATGCTTGAGAATTAAATCCAGATGGAGAAATAAAATAATGTAGCCTCAGCCACTCTCAGCCTTTCTTCTTCGCAATTCTACTCAGGTTTATCTGACGGTACCTCTTTCTATCAATCAACCTTTCTTTGATGAATACCTCACCGGTGCCGATCTCAATATCACTGAAAGTGAACCTAAAAGACTTAACACGTTAATCAAATACTTCTCCTGGCTTTTCTCCAAAATCGCCAAAAATTTTAAAAAAGAAATCGATATCAAATTCAAAGCAAAGGAAGAATTTTTGTAAAAGAACGTGTATCTCAGAGCCAGTATATCCTCAGATTCTGCATTATACATATAAAAAACATCAATATGCCTAAATAAGTAAACCTATTTCTAATTTAGAAACATTTCACCCTTTGCTCGGTTTCATATTGTATTCGACTTAATGTGAATGGGAGAAATAATACCTGTAGTCCAATTAAGATATTTCAAGCAAGTGCCACGAGCAGATTCATAATAATAACCTACATGAAATACGTTTTTAACCTTAACCTTGGCTGATAATTTTGGAGTGTTCCCATTTTATAAGCAATAATTTTGTTCTACAAGCTTAATGATATTATTATTTTTCTAAAATTACATTTAAAGTAAATTTAAGCAAGATTACGACGTTTACTACAATAACACCTGCTTAATCGATACCAGGTAACAACGAAGTCAAGATTGCAGGAGGCCCTTCCCAAGGCTACTATAACAGTCGGCTTTGTAATATATTTGAAAGTTCATTTATGATTCATGAGAAATCACAATGAAAACGAGATGGATGCAAGGGTAAGCGGGCACTATTCATCCGCTTCCTGTTATTAGCACCAATAAGAGAATCATTGGATAGGAAACATGCAAGCACACATCGCATTCGCCCAGATAATGCTCTCATGGGTAAGCTTTTACGGTGAGCATGAATCCGGAAAGAAATCGTGACCTCACTTGCCATCCATAATTGAAGCATCATGTACTCGGAATAAAGTAAGACATTTTCTGTTTCATATACCGACTTTGATAATTGCGACGTGCCAGTTTTCTTAACACTTTCCTTCCATCTAACATGATAAAGAGGTGACGAGCTCCCACGCTGCAAACATTTCTTCTCACAGCGTCATGTTACGCAGGGAAATTAAAGGTGCTTAGTTAAGTCGCAAGGAAACGCATCAGCATCTTGCACCGATCAGTTAATGGCGGGAAATACTATTTTAAACGTCTTACGAAGTTTATATGAATAGAGAAATACACCGTTTTATTTTTAGGATTAAAATATACGTAATTAAGATGATTTCTGGAACTAAATCAAATTGTCTTTCATAAATGTGGCAACATTACACTCTTAGCAGGTCTAAGACAAGATTTCACTCATAGGTGCATAAAATATGACCTGCTGACAGCAGCAATTAGAAATCAAAATTTACGTGAAAATAAATTAAATTTAAAAGGCCTCACTTAATCAACTCAGAATGAAACTTATCTTTATCTGTAAGCAGAAATAATTATTACCTGTCATGTGGAAGAATAAAACATAACCCTGCAACGCGAATAGTTCCTAGTAAAAGAAAATCCAATTATATCCAATACTTTTATTTACTACACAAGTAGCCTTGAATCAATTATTCGATCACACCTTTCTTGTGACTTAATGACGTGAAAAAGCACGATTGAGTATATATCCTGCGTTATTCCATCTGATTGCTCTGCGACATAATCAAAGAATTTTCTAACACCGATTTCCATAGATTATCAAAGCTTTAGATGATTAATAAGAAATAAAACTCAGCAATAGTCCTTATGAATATCAGCGGCATATTTACATCAGCTAGAACACGTATTTATCAAAATTAGCAACTCACTTCTACATCTAAAAAACATTAACTGAATTTTGAGGATAAAATTCTGTAACACCGAAAACTTAAATTACGTCATTGTTTACTTTAAAATATTGGTTTCACTCATTCGATTAAAAGCTCCTTATAAGAGGTTTTTCGTTAAGGTATTGCAAATAATTAAACGCCAGTTAAAAAAACGCAACTTAAAGACCTCATATTTTACTATTTAAATTACATGGATTTTAAAAGAGGAACCACAAAAAAATCAAATATAAGAATGCTCGTGCCATTCGGTTATTTTTTGAGAAAAATTACATCATCAAAATTTATAAAAATAATTACGGATAATAAAATGGACAACATGAGGACACTTCAAAGGAATTTCTGAGTATCATTCTACGAATCAGTTTTCTAAGAGAGAAGATCTTCCATTTCGTCATCTTGCCTCCAAGCTTAGCCGCAATTGCGTGTACTCTGAGACTTGAGATGTTATGTATTTGACATTTCCAGGAATATGAATGTGGCGATTGAGATATTTGAATGATCGATTCTGAGAATTATTCCGCTTAATTACACAGCCAAACTAAAATCCACAAAGTGTAAATACCAAATTATTAATTCAAACCATATTTTCAAAGGAAAATTCGCTATTAATTATAGATTCAATATTGGGTTCCTTTCTCTTTTTTCCATCAATTTTGAACCTTTCATCGAATAATCCAGTTTCTTCGGCGAGTGTTAAAACCAATGAAGCGTAAAAGAAAAGTCATTTCCAACTTAATTCAGATATAACGAATCTGAGAGAAAATTACGGACTCAAAGATAACTAAGATGAATTCTTTTAAATGAAAGTAGGTGCTACGATAAAAACAGAATAATGAATATAGAATAGGTTACAAGTTACCTTCATCTGATCTTTTCTTTCCAGGCAGAAAAAAAAACTTAGTAGACT
The DNA here is from genome assembly GCA_000376725.2 of Ladona fulva. Classification (NCBI taxonomy): domain Eukaryota; kingdom Metazoa; phylum Arthropoda; class Insecta; order Odonata; family Libellulidae; genus Ladona; species Ladona fulva. The sequence continues at coordinate 331,089 of KZ308220.1, read as the reverse complement.
CTTAGAAGAGTCTTAGCAAATTTAATGAACTGAAGATATTTGACTTCATATGTAATTACATACGAAATAACCGTCGATATTATAGAGCAAATATACAAAATTATGCTGAATTGATCTAGCGTCAATAATACAACGTGCTCAATCAAATACAATTAAAATGTGAAGATTTGTACACTTCATTAAGTGATACGAATAATTTAAAGACAGATTAATTTTTATATAAGTAAATATATATGCGTCATCTAAATTGCTTCCACCGTAATTGTAAAACGCATAAAATTATCCGTAATTTCGTAAAATACGAAAAGAGAGGAGAGGAAGGGTTACATGAAAATATTCCACAATTTCAATCTTATTTGGGTTTTCATAATTTACAATTTACATAGCTAAGAAATTCAAGTGTGGTAAAACTACTCTAGTATAAATAAATTTAACGCCAAACCTTTTGCTAATACGAAAATATAAAAATGAAACAAAATTATAGACGTATTATCTGAGGGCAGAAACAGCAGATAGCTTTACAGAGAACGCAAATACCCGAAGAATTAGCGAGCCTTTCGTAGTTATCACAGAATTGCAAATAGAAACTATTAAATAGATAAAGAAAAGTGTAAACCATCATAGAGCATCATTAACCAGACGATTAACAACCCAAGTAATATTATCTTCTATAAGCCCAAATGAGACTTAAATAATAGTTAATAGTCCGTTCGTCAATTAATTATGTACATGCGGAAAATAGAGCCCTTTCGCCTGTGTGAAGAAGTTGAAAGGAATTGATAATTGATTCATTAACTCTCATATTAGAATAACTCTTCTAATTGAGAGGATGCGAACAGCAAATGCATTAACGCAATTGGCTGCTTTGTATCTGCGAATCACGGACCGACATGTGCCACTAATTCGCTGATTTTTCCCTTTTAAATCCAGACTAAAACACGGACACATAAACAGGTCGGTTGCCATCAAACAAATTTAACGGAAACCTTCCTCTAGAATTGCTAGGTTGCAGAAGATGGGATTGCAAGTTGCAGATGATGGGATTGCAAGTTGTAGAGTTGTTGGGTTGTAGGTTGCAATCCATCTTATTCCATCCGATCCCATCAAAGTTTTAATTTATGCGTCAGCCATCACTAAACAAGTAAACAATTAATTCAAACCGCTAAAGAAAAATTATTTCGACGATTCGAATGGTTATTTATTTAAATTCACTTGACCAACAGATTCGTGCACAAAAGGAAATATTTGACACAAACTGTTTGGGTGCGCAGAAACTATCTAATTATTATTCATAGCATTGCTCGATGACGAGAAGGAAGTAAAACACTATATTCAATGAATATACTTCCTATGCTTTGGCATTAAGATGTAATTTTCCAAGAGGTTTAACGATGAGAGTCAACATGACTTCAAGAATGAGAGAAAAGTAAATAACGAAGCATGGAAACCCGTGGAAAATCCAATGATATACAGGTGTAAAAAATGACACGACCGGGAATCGAATCCAGGTCTCCCAGTTATTCGTGCCGGCGGCATGACGCGGTGATTATTGGTTAGAATACCTGCCCAAGAAGTGGGAGACCTGGGTTCGAGTCCCAGTCATGTCGCTATTTTTCACAGCTGTTTATTCTTGGGTCAACATGTTTACTTCATCGCTTTGAATATTGAGCCGTGCCCTTGAATATGAACCAATGGAATGAATGTCGAGCGGAATGTATCCAATCGTAAGGGTATATGAAATGAAACGAAATAGGTGGAACGTTGCGCGGCATAAATTCCCCTGGTGAATCACTCGGTCCAGCATGGAGAGAGCACTATTGGAGGCAGGTGGTGAACTATCATCACGCCATCTGGTGTACATGTGCGTGTCTTCTCGGAAAGGAAGACAGACTTCAATTGCTAGCAGGCTGACTGTTAATAGCCAAAGCTTCATTGAATGAGCAACTCACTCGAGTGAGAGTTATGCTTCAGAAATGAAGGATGACACAACCGAGGGGGCACTTACACATCTATTACATAAATATAATAACAAAATTACACCAATATTCTCACGTCAATGCCCGTTTCAAACCGAAGCTATGGGAAGGTTAAAATTTTCATCCGACTTAATCGTGAATTCTATTTCATTAATACATGGCTAAAATAGAAAAAAACTAGCATAAGAACTCGACTTGTCAATGAAGGCCGTAGAATATCTCCATGGCAGCAAAGGAATTGCTCTTCATATGCACGTTGATACTTTGTTTAATACATGTAGAATGCTTAATTAATGCAAATACAATATCAAGGCACAACCAGATGCCTTGTAATAAAAGTTTATGGATAACAAAATGTCCTCTTTAATATACATCCCTTATTATCAGACAAGTTTTTCGGGGTTCCTGGAAGGCCTTCCGCTGTCGTCCCAGGGACAATTCCACGCAGTATCTCACCCAATATATTAAGTTTATGTTTCCATGAATTCATAATAAATAATAAACAATAAACAAATATTGCTATCTGAAAAAGATAAACGGCTATTATTATAAAAATATTTTCCAGATAACTTAAGTTCTGTAAGTCATTAACAGAAATTACTACACGGTGAATTTTAAGTCTTTTTTTCAATACAACGGTTATCCAGAATAAAAAAGAAAGAAATATTCCAGAATCTTACGTGTCCTATACCATACTCCTAAATACGAAAAATAATAAAGAATAAATAATTCGAATTATAAAAGTAATAGCTACTAAACATCTAAGAGAATTCTTTGACTTGAAGAAACCTAAGTATGAAATTACTATAAAATATAGACAGTCGGAAACTGTATGTAACGAAGGGAAAACCTGAAATGAACGACATTTTAACGATTCCTCCGAAAAATTGGAAGGGAATGATGAACCACGGAGAGAATCGCGACTATACGACATGGAAATCCACAAATGGCAAAGGAGAAAGTTCCAAAAGATGACTTAGAGATATGCGAGGGAAGATGCTCGAGAGAAAAATGAATGTATGCATTAAAGAAACTCAAGCGGAGTGGAATGGGAAGAGCGATCTAGGGGCGGATTTGTTCCAGAATGCATCAAGATAAGTGGCTCCAGACGTCATTCATGGGAAAACGTCGTTCGGAAGGAGGCATGCATACGCTTAAATAACGTCTCCGAGAAATGCCAATAGAGAGTGATCTATTGAGTGTACTGGTACTAAGGATCCATTAAATACTTGCTGCGCCGTCAAGTCATGAATGAAAAACTTATCAGAAAAGAAGGTGGCGAAGGAGGGCATGATTTAAGAATGAATGTGTTACGAAGTGCCATTTTAACGATAAAACTGAGCTTGCTGATATTCAGATGTTATATCATTCACAGAAATAGACAACAAGCATTTATAACAATGAGGAGGTACGAAATACTTCATTAGAAAGCTTTTGACCAAAGAGGAGAAATATCATATCTTTAATTGTAATATGCAGCTATTAACAGACCAAGACCTGTATGTAATGAAATCGGAATTCTAACTAAGATTAATTAGATTAAATAAGAACTAACTTTGCCCTAACTCTCCTTGGCCTTCCCTTTACAGTGGTACTACGTACGGACCGCAGACAGCGTTTCTTCCATATCTCCATCGTTACTTGAGTCGTTGTTAATAGCGATTTCAAAAAACGTTTCCATAAATCGTTATTGACTGCAAATACCCACGAGTAAATCGGGGCCTTTTCATTATCTAATTTCTATTTAACGTAAAATTGTCTGAGTACAAACACAATTTTGATTTGAGTCTGTATTTTTAACGAAATATATAACACACTAACCACAGTACTACGGAATGTCATGAACCAAACATAATAATCCCGCCATTAATGCAATAGAATGCATACCGAGGAATCTCCAAACAAACGGGTGCACCGAAGAAATAAAGAAAATGTTTATATTAAACCATAAATAAAGCCGTACAAGCAAGGATGTAAAAATACAGAGGTACGCATCAAACCTGGAAAAGCTTAAAACAGTATATAATTAAACCACTTCAAATTCCATATCAGCATGTTATTTCTCTCTCTAAAGAGCGAGATTAAAGGTAAACAGTCAGGGACTCCTCTATTTCCCAGCCGACTTCTTTAATCGAGGGAGAAAAAGAAATGCAAATTGCAGACACGTTTCCGAGCACCAATTACCGCTGAAGAACCGACGCGCGGACTTTCTACCCATAATTCCGAGCGCAGGGGCCCGACAGAGAGAGAAAGAGTTGCAAAGTGGTTGTCCAATCTGATGCAGACACCGCCAATTAGCGGAAGCGCAGATATTCGTGGTTGAAATGGCAATATCGCAGATTGGGTTGACGGAGTTTTGTGTCAACTACAGGGCAATAGAAGTGCCAAAGGCATTTAGCTAAGTAAACAGACTTCGCGAAAAATAGCCGCGCCAAAAGCCCTTTCAGGTTTGAGCAATAATCCCTCCTCATACGGCAATCAGTATCTTTGATGACGGCAGAGATAAAGAATAACTGCATCAACTTCACCGCGAATGCGCAAAAGGAATCAAAGCTGCATCCTTATTTTCAACCTCATGATATCATCTACGGTATAAACATTCCTGCGAGGTGAATAGCGTAACATAGCATGATTATTCGATGAGTTAATGCACAGCAGTGTTTAAAAGGGCGACACGAAGATAAACAGGATCAAGGAAACTGAGAAATCTTTAGTTAATACCAAAGCATACACAACCGAATCAACAGAAGAAAATTACTAAGTATTCTTTTGAATGACGAAAACAAATTGGAATTAAGAAAAATAAATGCAATATAATCATTCAACAATCAGCATACATCGTATGATTATAGGAGCAAGTCTAACAAATCAAGAGATGCTTTAATTTAGGAGTATTATCACTCATCTTCTACTATGCGTATTCAAAACCTGCAAGCCAAGCAGGGGCATATGATAAATAGTGTAAGCAAAAAAGTTTCAACCTTTCATTCACGCTATTATTATCTCACATTGCTCGATGGAAAAGTAAATTCAAAGATTTTACAATGACATGTCCTCGAATCTTAAAGAAAATTAAGGAGTATTAGAAAATAATAGAACAACGGTACTGAAGTTCAAATTTTACATAACAGTTTCTCACAAAGATCTATAATGAGACGATATTGTTCGAAGTTTGAAGTCCCTAAAATTCAGATCCGAACTGAACCCATGTCTTCCTCGGGTAGAGATTGCGAGTTAAAAATTTACTTCATTTCACATCTTACAAATACGTATATTTTTAAAATTTCATACGTCAGGCAAGCTGCATACAGCTGTTATACAAATTCAAGGTCGAAAATCAGCATCTAAACCCGGACTATTGGAGGGTTTTAAGCTACGGATGACCTAAATACAAAAAAGGATATCGTTTCATCTAAGCTTTCCCATCATTTCAATAGCTCTCTACAAACTGGCCAGCTTTTACCAAATTCTGATGTTTTAATAAATAATCATACCCTCTGTTATGTACAGGGATATAAAATCCTTAATTTTAAAGAATGAATAGGAAGTAGATAATAATTGCCAGAAATGTACAATCAAGAAAATAGAAAGATAAAAGAATTTGCAAATGGATTAGGTGAACGGCCACTAGCCATCGTTTTATAATTAATTATCGAACAATATATAATAAATGCTTCGTATAATTTGGAAAGATATAATGTTTGATAATGTATAACGATTCACTATCATTTAAATAGGGGAATCCCATATCGTATATTATCATAAAGTAAAATACAACTCAAATTGATAAAATTTACGAGCGATGTAAAATGAATGAATGTCACAACAAAGGGGAACCAACGGATAGTATTGTTCAAATATCAAAGTTGAGTAAATTAAGACCTCAAAGAGGGAAATTTAGGAGAGTACATAAACACATCACTGCAACTTCCCCAAGTCTCTGCGATCGTTATCGAGAAATACGTCTCCACCACAAGTGCTCGCGCATGAGATTCGCACTTGTGCATTTATTCAAACATCTTATTTACTTTTCTTCAGCAGCTTCTTTCGTCAAAGAGTGCTCAACGAGCAAGTTTAATTGGAGCTAAATGGCAATCCGTATGCGTATCCGATTCACAAAAACACGGAAGCGTTCGGCAATCGCTTGTGAAATGGCGATCCGCTACAGAACCTGTATGAGGCAATGAAGACAACGAGCGAAGGATCAAAACAGAGGCGATGACATACGAATGAGCATCATTTCATAGAGGAAGTAAAATAGTCCATCAATGAGAAAATTTTAATATTTTCGACTCTTCATCTTCTAATTTAGTAGGTTTTATTATAAAAGAAAAAATTAAATAAGATAAACACTTTAATTTTTATACTACTACAAAATAAGGAGAAGAAAAACACTACCCGGGTTTCATTGCACTGTGCAACTCGATGATGATACAATGCATTTAAACCAGGGTCATATTTTTTTCTTATTTAGTGGTAGAAATTAAATTAAAGTGTTTATCTTTTTTACTTTTTCCTGGTATAACATACTATCAAGTTATGGCCGAACCATCGACGCTAGGTTTTACTATGATATGTTTAATTGAATATTTTTTAATTCAGTAATAAAATCTACTTCAGTGGATTAAGACAGTCTTCGAGTCAGGAAGTATTAACCTGTATTCTTAGAGTCATACATATTAACAATGACTATAAAACGATAGAATTTTCAACGGTACATTACTTCTTTTTTTCCAGTGCTACAAAACGCTTCCTCATTAGGGTTATAAGCTGCGCCAATTATTATATACAATACAATACAAAAATGACTTTTTGATACAAAAAGTTTACATGGAGCACGATAGCGAAAATTGAGACTAAAATCACTGAAGAATGACATAAATGTTCCAAAATTGCCATTTCTTTAATGAAACATACCCTTTTATAAACGGCCAATACAGCCCATTATTAAGAACATATCCTTAGCTTATTTCTCTAAGAGCTCCGTTTTCGTCTTCAGACAATACTACATAATAAATACTCTAATGCACTTCCTCCTCTTCCCGATTCATATTGTAGATTGTTCGAAAATATTTTTAAGCCAAAATTTTTTTCTCAAACTTTTTAAACTTGAAGAAGCTCCGGGTATATGTTTCTTGTTTACTCACCCAATCACCAATTATGGAAACCACAGCACTGTTTTGCATGTCAACAATTTCCTCCGATAAACATAAACAATAACGAGGCATTGATACAAAACGGCGTAACAAATTTTAATTCAAACTCAAATCACGGAATTCTAAAAATAAATAAAATAAACTTCATCGGGGTGAATATTCATCAAAAATTGACGTCGATCGTTCATCGTTAATGTCATCGATGTCTGTTAACGAAAGTAATGAATCGGTTATATTTTTTAAAGAGTTTAATTGTGTATTCTGCAGCAACAGCAAATAAAGATTTTACTAAATCGTATCTGATTCATCTAATTCAGTCAATTTCATCTCAGCCTGTCAAGCAGAACGTGAATTAACTTAGTAAATGAATTAAAGGTTGAATAAGATTCCAAAGAAAATAATACAGTGGAAAATGTGCATAACGGAACTTGTATAGGTTATTATATTATATTTCATGAATGATATTTCCTTCCGCTGTAGGTTTTAGGTTATAAACTTGTAGGTTAGGTTAAGTTGTAGGTTATAGGTTATAAGCTATAGCGGAAACTTGCCCATCATGGGAAAATTTCTTTGTCCTGCCCTGCGATTTTGGTAGTTGCGTATACGTAATTCAAACCTGAACGTGTTTGCCGCTATGGAATATTTTTACTTTTCTACGGCACCATACGCTTCCACTAAAAGCAGGTTCCACTGTATGTTCACCTAAACTTTCAGTGGTACTCCAATGGAAGAGCATATGAAAGTATATGCAGAAGCAGCTTCCTTCACTTTCGATGCATTTATTCCTTACGAGAGAGAGGCTAATCCCAACAACTCTACGACGCACGTCACTCTTCCAATTCCTAGGGGACGTCACGATACTGGAAGTAATGGATAGACCCAGAATAGAAGAAATCCCGAGTGACGGTGTAATATGCGAGTGATGGATGAGAAGAACGTCTTGTGTTGATTCGACGCCAGTGGAGATTTCGCACGTCAATCATTCTCGATATCCAATACTAGACGAGCGAAGATAAGTCGCGAAAAGCTATCAAGAAACCCGTTTCTGCACCTAAGATTACACTTCAAACATGTGTAGACAACGGTAGCTCTCTATTCGATCCAGACGTCCCGTGCATTATGGATAACGTTATGAATTTTAATAAAGATATCTGCAGCGTTGATATGCGTCAGTTTGTACATCATCTCATTTCTCAATAATTATTCAACAGATTAACTCAGTTTGTCTTCTTAAATTTAAAAGCATTATTAAAAGCTTTGAGACTAACAGATATATAAGCCCCTTAAGAGGTTTTTTACGAAACCACAAATATTTCGAAAGCTTAGTTTTTCGCTAATATTATCATGTATTATCATCCCAATTTTCTACGTACAAAATTGAGATAAGAAGCCGGAATCCGCTCAAAATGACGTAGGACAATTAACATGAAAGACCTTAGATCAGCTTATATCCGCAAATACATGTGAGGAATTGTTTTATTATAATAAAGAGCCATAATTTAAATTCTTACAATTTAGCTTTCATCTTGATCCTTAATTTTAAAGAATGAATAGGAAGTAGATAATAATTGCCAGAAATGTACAATCAAGAAAATAGAAAGATAAAAGAATTTGCAAATGGATTAGGTGAACGGCCACTAGCCATCGTTTTATAATTNTTAAATCATTGACAAAACTAGTCGAATAAAAATCTGCAGAGGAAATTAATAAGTATTCTTTTTTTCAATATGTGTGTTGATTTCCACGAAGTCACGCTTCGACATACTAATTTTATGAAAAATAAATACTTAAGGCCTTGTGATTATTGGACATGAGTTATTCCAAAGAGACATTTTGACACCTACTTTTTTACGCGTAATTTCATAGAAACTTTCCCAATCATATTCATAAATTAAAAACAAAGAACTGATTACATTGCATAAGCTAAGCTCACGTGTGGTAACCTGGAGACGAATTTTAGGTACATACATAAGTTTGATAGTGCATGGATAAGAATAGAAAGTAATAGACAGACGTCCGAAAACCTATTTTTCAACACCCGATGAGACTGTCTCGCCCCCTTTCTGTTCGTACCTTCATCACCGTGGAATATCATTTCTATCGACGAACAAGACGGATATGGACGTTTGATTCCATCTCACGACGTCGAATCGAAAAACGAAGGGCGAAGTTGTCTAGTTTTATTTTTCAAAGCCTCCGTAGAAAAAGGAAACCAAAGACTATGTTGAGAAGGGATGGCCGACCTACGACGCATTCGCCAAAAGTGATGTATCACATGTTTATAAGTGACGCATTGAAAGTAGGAAAAATTAAAAATAAATCTGTTACTCGTTTACATACATTCACGCAATTTCGCGAGCATACAAATATTGAATAACCTACCGAATACACGCGAGCGCATTTATTATAGTACAATTTCATATTTTATGGTGCATCGTTATAGATTATGACGCATCATTATAACTTATTGCGCATTATAATAGTTTTTAAGGGGTTCTTCAAACAAATGTGAAATTATTAAAGGCCACACCTGATTCACAGGATTCTCATGGGGATGATAACTGTACTTAGAGCAATTGAAACACCTACCTCTCTGTAAAAAACATGGAATAAAATTTACTGAAGGCAAAGCATAATCTTGATATATGAGTTTACCTCTTGCGAATTCTCCACGAAAAATATACATTGCTTAAGAAAATATAAATAAACTATGTAACAATAATAAAATGAAAGTCGTAAAACTTACACGAAGCATTATATTCAAAACCTGCCTTACCGGAGTAATTGTCAAGTTATAAACCATGTGTTGCAATGATACATTGAAAATTGAAATCAGATTAATCAATTCTCATCGATTACTCTTAGAAAAGAAGCTGTGTAATACAAAGATTACTATTGTAAAATTGCGATAAAGCATCCGTTGATTCAAATTAAGTATACGGTAAGTGTTATTTATTTATCTGTAAAATACTTTAATATTATTTATCTATAAAACGATTCCATGTAACAGATTAACGACAAGCAGTAATTTACGTTTATTTCAAACGAAATAGTGAGGGATAACATGCGGTCAAGTGTTACTTTATTCCGCAAAGCATTTCCGATAAAATCTATTTTCATGGTTCTTTCCTATATTTCAGTAAGTCTACTATTTCGAGAGTTTCCTAAAGGTAAATTTTTATAAATTCCAAATACAATTAAAAAAAAAAAGAGTCAGATGCGTCAGTAAAATTTGACCATAAATATGAATCATATTATGCATAAAAATCCCTATGACATTCGAAGAAAGCACAATGCGTAGAAAAACAACGAGAAAAATCTAACGTAGAATTGACTGGGACCATGACACAATTCTCTATGACTAAGAGTTTGGAGTCATTGAAACATTGAACTGGGATGAGTTTAGAGCCATCCCAACTGCCGCGTTGCCAATGAAAATGTCGCAACCACTGCCCATCTTCGTAAGGACCGATGATTTACTACGGGGAATGGAATGATATGAAAAAGGCCCTAAATTAAAGTATAATGCAATAAATATGATGAAGTCTGGGAAAAGAATCAAATTAACCCTCCTAGTCACCGTTAAGCCAAATTTAACCATAAACTAGGGATCGAATCGTAATATTTTTTTCCAGATTTCAATGAGCAAACCAAATTTCGGTTCAGTTCCGGTTTCGCTCCTGCCCACGTCCAGTCGATTCGAAACTGTTTTTCTGATTCGATAATTGTAATATTATATTTTTATGAGGTGTTATTTATTATTTCTAGGTCTTTTCGTTTACATTACTTCACACTAAATCTTACAATAAAACAATGAAATAATTAGTTGCAATTCGTTTTTACACATGTTTAGCAACAATTATAAATTTGAATTGTTGGAAACCGAAAATCGGAACAGATTAAATAATAGTTTTCGGTTTCGGTTCAAGAATTTCAATTTTTTCGGTTCGGGTCGGTTTTCACTAAAGCAAGAATGTTCGGTTCGGTTTCGATTTGATGCCCTACTGTAAAGCAATGACCAATAAATATCATAAAAATTATGATTAAGTCAGGGGACCACTTTGCTCTAAATGAATTTAAGAACAGGAGAGAAATAACTAGGTACGATGTTGGGCATTGTTGTTCAAGTCATAAACAAGAGCTATTGCACATAAAAAATTCAGAGATTCTGATATTGTAGTAACGCTTTCGGGATGTTTCACCCTCCATTGCAAAAATCTAAAAGCAATTCAACGATGTTACTAAAGTTTAAAAATCATAAAACCAAATTACTTTTACATATTGAAATTGACAACTTAAGTGTAAATAACTAAAGTGTACCTCATACAAGGAAATACGGCTTACAGATATGAGAGAATTTACGCAAAAAAAGAGACAACGAATGTTGTGGTAGAAGAGGGAAGGGGAGAAGCAAAGAAGAGGGAAAGGGAAGAAGCAAAGAAGAGGAGAGGAACTTCTCAATGAAGCGAAGTATGGCCTTGCCGTTGACCTGGTTCCCGAAGAGAGCCTAATGGCTGAAGCTTATTCTAAAAGCCTTCACATTCTTCTCGATTTCCTAACATGCCGGAGGAAGAACACAATCTCCATTTAATTTAAACCGAGAGATATATTTCACACGTTTCAATTAAGCCGTCCAAAAAAAATGAAATGATGCTAAATCTTTAATTACACCTCGTTTACAAGGTTCCCAACTGTTTTATTTGAAGCGGACGTTTAAAATTCCCCCCGAAAATGTAAATCGTAGAAATACCTGTATTACTATGTTTTCCAAGTATTACTGAAGCATTACTTTAAATGAGAATTTTCAGAGTAAGAGGATAAGTAAATATCTGCAATAATAATTTTTTTTTATTTATAAGAATTCAAAAGCTGGGAGAGGTAATTCTAGGTTTTATAGGTATCAACAACGACTCTAATTTCAGCGTCACCCGCTAAAAATTCATCAATAACGTAATCAAATCTCAATTATAACCCTTTTACTCCTAATAAACGGTCCATAAGTCAGGACAGGACATTTATACGTTTTAAGGAAATAATTTTGAGCACGGCTATTAATGAATTCAAACTTTACAACTGCATCGTCGGTGCCTACCCTCTGAGACCAAATCCGGAAACAGAGGAAACGAAATGGATTAGTTGGCCTTCTAGGAATCACCTAGTGCGCTTTTCGATAGCAATGCTGTTATCTTCAGAGGAAGAACAGCAATAAAAGAAAAGTTTTTCCTCCCTAGACGGCCGGTTAATCATTTCTCTTGCCCTTCTTTCCAGTTTTGGTATCATAGAGTTGGTGCAAACCGCCGACGAATGCCTTTGGCTACACCAGTTGCTTGAAATTTAGAGGTGTCTGAGATGGAAGTTCTCGAAAGGTTTTACGATCCATTAATTCACAGTGCAGTGAGAGATATTCAATCGCGTGATTGCCTATTCTCTAATAGCATTTGGATTCTTCGCGTGACGACGTTCACTTCGCCAATTCGTGCGCTAAAGTAATCATTTCTGTGGAGACCTCTTCTACTGCCATATCCCCAAATCTCAAGGTTCGTCTTTTATATGAGTAACAGCAAGCAGCGAATCATGATAAACATTAAGACATTAAAAGAATAAGACATATAAAAACAATGAACAGTATAGTACATTTGTCAAGGGTAAAAATAAAAGAAAATTAATACTATATATTAATGTATTATTAGCTTGTGAACCCAGCCAGTAGCAGCGTAGCTAATAGGTTTCTTATCTTCCAAAACCTCAAAAATATAGAAGTTATAGATGTTAAATTGTGATTGTTTAAATATTTACAGTTACACACGCTACCAGTAACTCGAATGAAATAAGTAAATATAAATCGGATTCCATATCTATTACATTTAAGGTTAAGGTTTACCTACCCCAGGAAATTAGACAATTTTCTATTTACTCCAAGGTTTAGACACCCCCTAAAGATAAATCCTGGCTACAACCGTCGTTGGTGAACTTCGAATCGTAATAAATAGATATTTGGAAAGGTTGAAAGAGAATTTGCATGAAAATAGTTCAACTAGGAAATTCCCTAAAGCATCGGCTTTGAAATTCCGATTGCTCTCCAACATTTCAGAAAACAATGGGCGGAATCGAAGATAAACACGGTCATCACTAACAATAAGATAAGCGTTGTACGCGTTTTTACGGAAAACTGCTCGCTCAAACTTAAGAGCCTAAAAAGCGTATTAGCTATGATAGATGTATTACCCAATAGCGGCGAAGGCTACGTAAGCTGCCGATGCACACAATGGCACATCGTTCTCTCGTAATCCGGCGTAGAGAAAAGACCGAAATCCCGTGCAACGGTTCGAAGAAGCGAGGCTTGCAAATCTTCGCTCTAATCTCGCTTCAGCAGAATTCCCTCGAGACCTACATATTCGAGTGGTGTCCTTGCTCGAAATAAACACTTTTCATTTCGGGTTCGAAGTCCGTGTCTCGCGCCTTATTCCCATCGATTTTATAGGAAAGCGCGAGACCGAATTGTATTTTCCAAACATCGTCCTCGTTCCGCAATAAAAGAGGGATTTTTAACTCGTCGGTGTCTCCGATCGGATGGACGACGCTTCCACAAAAACGGATGCGATGCGAAGCGAATGGTGGTATTAAAAAAAGCTCAATATCCTAACGAGCGGCGGAGTCACGAAGAAGCAAATTCAACGATTTAATTTTTATTGGAGACCTCCATCCGGAATATAGAGCAGAATATTCAAATGGGGAAATTTTATCAGAGAAAATTTCTTGGTGAGTAATCGATCAAAATGCCTCTAAGCCAACCGAGAGCGGAATGTGGAAAATTATTAGGATAATTATGACAGTAGGGATGAAAACCACGGCACAATCATGTCACCCACGAAGGGACTTTAACGGAGGGGTATCCAGGTAATAATTATTTATGACCCAACGAAAACAGTTATTTTTAATCCATTACGATACACTTTCAGAGAAGTAGAGTGGTTCACTAATTTGGTATTACAGTATCAATACTCATTTTCTTCATTTTAATTGTCAAGAGTTAGCACAGAATTACGTGAACCTTCTGAGAAAGAAAAATCTATTAGGCCTCATAGAGTTGATAAACCCTCTAGTTGCTCTACCCGTATCACATACGGGCACTGATTATCAAACTGAGATTACCAGACTACATAGATAACACTAGAGATTATATTTTTGAAAATCTTGATCTTATAGAATTTTAAAAACATTTATTTATTTTAATCATTAACTCTCTTTATTTATTTTATTTGGTTTCCCGTGACCTCACAGCATTCATTTTATTGGACAGTCACAGGAGGGGCGTGTACAGGAACAATAGACGAACAACCATTATCTGACTAGAAAAATCCCATTAGCCAGGACTCGAACCCGGAACCTTGGGGTAGAAGCGCTAGCAATCTAACCACTCTACCAGCCGGTAGAGATAATTCAGTATGATTTCAATATAAAATCCATGAAAAATTTTGGTCTAATTTTTTCTGAATAACTCAAGTGTCAAAGGATCAAAGAGTAGCATATGGGTCACTGGTTTGGCGTAAACCCTGTTTTAAAGCGTAATATATGCCAATAAATGGCCTTATGTGAAAAAGAAATGGCGAAATCAAAGAAAAGGGGTACAGTTTGCTCTGTCATACTCTGAAGAAACCTCACATTAAAAGCTAAAAATTTTATTATTCTAAATAAAATTAGGAAGCTTATCAATAATTCTATATCCGATTCAACAATCACAATTATTTCACTCTGAAGTTGCTAGGTGGTACTTGATTCTAGACTCATTAGAATTTGCACAAAAGTAGTACAATGCTACAAAAATAAGGCAACTGTAAATTTAATTAACTAGTTTTATAGTCAAAATGACATAAAATGATGTGAATTGTAATGTTCCACAAAGGTTTAACTAAGCACGACTGGGTTTCGACGTATTCACGTCATCGTCAGGTGGCTCAGAAACTAAAACTCAAACAGTAGCCTAAATATCCATAGAAGAAAGAGGAGGGAGGGCGCAAAGGAAGGTAGGCCGCAAGCAAGTAGGGAAGAGCAAGGAACGGTGAGTACCGGAGGCCCAAGCGGACGAAGAAGTCATATGAGAGGTGGGGGCAAGGGTAAGAAAGGGAATATACACATGAGGAGGGTTGAGATATTCTCAGAAAACAGGTATTCTTTGCTAAGGGTGTGGGAATGATGCAGATGGTGTAGGACTTGGACATTTTCTAGTGCGCCTACTTTTCGTCCTTTGGGGCACGACTGGAGTATGGTGGGTGAGAGATCAGAGCTTTGATCATTTTGAATTAATTTGAATATTTGATTGGTGGTTGTCGAAATGAGGTCGGAGAAGGGCTACTCATCGCTAGTTTTTAAGAATTATATCCAACTTTCATTTTCCAATAACTTTGACTTTCGTTTTCCAATGGCATGCTTGTTTGGACGACACTTAAGACCCTTATCCTTCCTGTGGGTATCCGAACAGGAATGATATGAACAATTATCACAGAATTATACGTTTTAACCAATGGTGAGTCTAACAGGATGTAGTAAGTTAGAATTTAATTCTGAGAGTAAAAACGAAGAGGGAAAAGGTTGGAAAGAATGGCAAAGATATAAATGAAAAAGAACGCCTGATATCGATTGAAAAAAGCAATCGTTTTCGATATGCATTCCTTAAAACAGTAAATTATATTTGAACATATCAATGCATCTTAAAGATACAATGATTCCATTTGTAAATCACCAAAAATTCAAAAAGATATAAATAAAGAGTAACTAAAGCAGGAATCAGGAATTACTAGAAAATGATGGAACCAAAAATCTATACCGATAAAGGAAAAACATACTTCACGAATGTTGGTAGCAGCTATAAAAGGACCGTGTACATAACGGAAAATCCGTCAACGACCATCGTGAATTAGCAAAAAAAAAGCAAAAAAAAATGGAAATTTTTCTCAGTGAATGGGTCGCAAGACAACGAAAACAAACAAACAAAAAAGAAGGGATGTTAAACTAAACCTGTGCACAGACAGCGCTGAATTACAAAGAATGCGAAGTAACGACAAATAGGGGTGAGAAAGGAATTAAGGGGAATCATTTTTCCTGTCAAAAGCAGGATATACGTGCATTAAATCGATGTCAACTAGACAAGCATCAAAAAAGCAATTCTCCACATTTTTCATTCCGCTGACGTCAGCGTTGGCCTTTTTCTCCTTCCCAAGCACGCTCCACCACGCAGCGGAGTCTTTTAATGATATTTGTTATTGAGTTTGAAAATATGAGATGTTGCCATTAATGGGGAAAGATTTAATAAATTTACTCGTACGGCAAACAAGCATATCGGCACGCATCAAAATCATGCCCCCGCCCCATAATTCAGATTCCGACACAGCGGCGAAATCCATCGCTCTGTGAGTCGAAATCAATTAGTTTTCAGAGGATGACGATGACAGAAACAAACGAAATGGACGTCGGATTCATAATTTCCTCTACTGCACGTGCAGAGGAACAAACTCAAAGGGAACGACTGCTTTTATACATAAAGGCAAATTATTGAGAGTATTTGCAGGGTACAAACATAGACATAGACATCTTTTTGTGAAAACCGCGTTCCTTCGTCCCTTTAGATTTCCATCAAATCAAATAGAATTTTCTTTTGTAAAATTTTCAAATTTATTTTCACAAAATTCAAGGGCAAAACCACAAAACTCGGCAGAAATTAATTAAATATTCAAAAATCCCAACATTAATGACAGAAAATTACACTCTAAATAAGAGTATTTATTTTGACATGAAAGAGTTATAAAAATATAATCATTTGTATATGTATGTATATCTAGTTGTATGTCTTAGCACAGAGCAATCTAATTAAGATTACTCTGTGGTATTAGTTTTTAGTTATCAACTTGACTGCCTATTATTTTCTACCTACTGTTGGTACCAATTTTCTTGTACCTTTCTTTGCCAGATCGTTTGGGTGTAATTTTTTTGGGTTATTAGTGTAATATTACTAACATGTAATATCTCCAGAGGTTAGGAGGAAGAGATTCCATATTGGCCTAACCTCGCATTGAGATTAAATAATAATATTAAAAAGATCCTTAATATATCTTTACCAACATTTCCTTCCGAAGTACACAATTTTCCATAAGGAACTTAACCAATTTATCAGTTCACATAACCCTCTGATTTGTCAAATCGCATTCTCCCATTACTTGCACACCTGTTCATTCATATTTATAAATAGATGGATGCTTGCACCATTAATTGGTGAAACAAGAAACGTTATTAAAATATAAAACGTGTTAGAGGATGATTAGATTTAGATTTTTTTAAACGGATAAGAGGATAATTAATGAACAAATTTGCGACAACTACGCATTGTGGTGATACTCAGAAAACTTAAACCTTAAAGGAAACTCACGACTAGTAATAATGTTGCTTTCATTAAAACAAAATTCATTGGATTATGTCCCTGAAAATATACAAGGTTTTCACTTTACCAACGAGTGAGAAAGTCTTACAAATAAGAGCAGAAAAACAATACTTACTCTACACTCAGTATCTTAGTACTTACACCAGTTTTTCTGCTTAATTAAAAAATCACATTTGAATCCTTAGATTACAATGCATTCTTTTGTCAGAGGAACAGGTGAGGAAAAAATGCTATTCTTAGTTAAAATCGCTCTCTCGAGATGCCCGAGGTTTCTCTTGCAAAACTTCCAGATAATGGAAACCCAAACTCACACCGAACATTTTTGCAGGTCAACTAACTTGGCGTACTGCAGAGACGCTCCTTCTTCGGAGCAGCCAGACCAGAAAAATCACGGGTTCCCTCAGAGTGGAGAGAATATCGTAAGTATTCCACAAAAAGAATGCTTTCCTTCGAGCAACTGTACAAAAGGGACCAATTATGAGACGAGAGAAGCTCTGAAATACGAGAATGATGCTGGGAACTAAAACGTTCAAACTTCAACGATTTATCTAAGCTTAAAAAATCCAAGAATCTATTCTGACTCGAAAGAATTTAAAAAGATGATTTTGATTTTAATCTTCAGCTTAACGAAGGTTCCCATAGATTTCTAAATATAAACACTTGTGAGAGGGAACAGCGTGATAAGAGCTTGGGTGAATCATAATCATTTGTACTACTAGGGCCACTCAAAAATTTCCGTTTAAAACAAAACTTTTCTCCTAAATACCCTTACTGACATCAACTATCAAAACTGGTCGCTCCTATATTAAATCTGGGAAGGAATCCAGTTTATGGCGTTTCCCAAAGTTAGCGTCGAAAGCACACAAACTTTAGATGAAAATGTTATCGAACTTCGCGCCTGCAGAAATGAGGGATACACATTGAAACTGAATAATTCAAGAGCTGAATTCCTGACTCCTAATATTCTAAGGAGTAGATAAGAATCATAATTTGAGATATGATAAAGCTGTATATCAAATTTAAACTAACAAAACTTACTAAATAAGCCTCTTTCCATCCCCCACACAAATTATTATTATAAAATTCACAGTAATAGCACACAATAATGTAGTCTAGTGAAAATCCATCGGGTAAAATGAAGAGGCGTTGTATTTTCTCCACGAAAACTTCTTTAATGAATAACACCTTCGTCTTGATTTATTATTATGTTTCGCTATTTTTCAATTGTTTCTCAACATTAAGAACTAATAGGAAGGCGACTCATTCAGCAAATTTTCTTTTAATTATGAAATAATTGCATCGTTGATTAATTAAAAAGAGCAATCGAGAATAAAAAAATTTATCGAGAAAAGCGATATGAAAAAGCTCTTAACTTACGAAGCATAGATTATGCTAGCACTGAAATTAGTGAAGAACAGCCAGGCTGCCCAAATTGGAAGGTTATTATAAATTTAATTACCAGATAAAAAATTGACAGTAATTAATTCTAATTTAAAGCAGCACATTTTCATCTTTGTTTCCATTCTAACTCACAAAGTTTCATGCTTCCTCCATATCCGAATGAAGCATGCCATTATAAACAGCTTGAAGATGTATGCAGGCTACTCAGATATGTATCCTGAACCTTTTACTGACGTGAGGAAGTCAGTATCCGGAAATAAAAAATGTAGTCACTCCCTAGCCTTGCAATAAAGCGCAGTACCGCGAAATTCGGGAGATAACTCTCGAAATGCCTTCTGCGCATTTCCGCGAAGCGCCAACGAGCAATATTTATGATGCGTAGCATTTTCGCGTCTTATGTTAAAATTACCCGTGAAACCGAGGCGAGAGGGGAAATTTTAGGGACGGATTTCACAATGTTGAAGACGGACGCCAGAATTGCAGGTCCTTCATGTCAAACGGAGACCTTCACACGAGTTTCGTTTCGCTAGAGAGGGATTTGCCAGCTGGATGCAATATGCGCAAAAATATAAACAACATGCTCTGCACTCGTAACCACGGAAGTATTTTAAGGTAAAACTGACGCGTGTACAGTATGAAGAAACATGCACGACGCAGGTTAATCCTTTCAGACGCGGACATAACGAGAAGAGAAAAGCCATTTTATGAAAATGTTAGGTATTTTAGAAAAAAATATCTCCTTATTAATGGGAATGATTAAAATTGAGATAAAATCATAAATTAAAACTTTCACTGGTATTACACCTGTCAAAGAGTACGTGAGTAGTTAAAATATACTTAATAGAGTCTATTTCTACGCAAGGTGAAGGAAACACTGGAATTAGATCAATTGGAAATTAAAGTAAGAGTTAAGTAAAGGGGAATTAAGGGTAAGAGTTAAGGGGTAAGATAACATAAGTCTTTATAAATTTCAAAACAAGATGAGAGTCGCTAGAAAAGAGGAGGAAAATAAATTGGCTAGGCTGTGTTTACAAGATAATAACAGGGAGTAAAGAATGGGAAACTTAAAAAAATTTCATCGAGACCCCAAATTTTTCAGAGCGTCATGACCACAAAATAAAACTTGGACAGCAAATAAACAATATCACCAAATACTCTTTTTTAATATAGACATAGTGGAATGGAACGAGTTGTTCTTTTCTAAAATACAAAAATCTTGCATAATTCACCATGTATTTATTATGATATATATGAAAATTGTGAGGGTAATGATATTCATAATTGCAAAATTTTACACTGATTGCTTGATACATTGCACTGTAACTTTACAGGAAAACGGGTAAGGGTAACTCCATCACTTTCTGTGGCCGGTGCTTCTATGAAGCCGCGACAGAGAACGATGCCACTATGTGGACGAAATCGAAAAGTTCTTGCCCACAAAGTCTCCCTAATGGCTTGGAGAAATATCCTGACGGGATAGCTCAACGGACAGAGCACCCGACCGGCAATTGGGTGACCCGGGTTCGATTCCTGGTCCCGTCAGACTTTTTTCAAGTTTATTCATCCTTGGGAATATTCTGTAATTAATCTAATGAATAGAAAATGGCTAAAAAGTTCTTCTTATTATATTTGCAATCATATCATATATTAACAGGAAAATATCTTAACGCAGCCAGCACACTAAGTTCTAATTGCTAAAGTAAATTATTCAGTAAATATAATAATTATCTTCTGAAAATACCATTATATAATATTTACACAATAAGAACACTTTTGTGCGAGAAATACTCAGTTGCCGACAACTTGAATAAGAGTTTGAACAGAATTTCCAAATGTTCTATGGAAATTGTATATATTATGGAAATGGAAATTTTATGCATTCGATTAAATAAAATATCTCCCCAGTAGCTCAGCAATGCAGGCACAGACACATCGATAGTTATTGGTCCTATTCGTTTACAGAGGCGAAATAAATCGTTATGGGTCCATGAAATCTTCTATAAAGAGAGAGAATAGCTTCAGGCGCATTCTCACTTCTCGTTTCGACCGCCAGATTATCAAATCGACCTGTTTTTATAGCAGAATAAGACTACCAAAGAATAGCTACTGTAAGGACTTGACTACAAACTGAAGGTAGTAAAAGGCTAGACCAAAAACTTTAAGCTCTAAAATTGATTTGAGAGCGAAATTCAAGGAGAATCGTCAAATTTTAGGAATGAATCGAAATTTAGTACGATCATAGGCGTATTTGCGGAAACATTTCAACCAGTTCGGAACCGCAGAGGCCTAGAAATCGTTCTCCGCTCACGCTGCAGTTACGAATTGATTCTGAACTATCTTTGTAAGTACATCTCATATTATTGATGTTAGCCAACGTGACTTTTAAAGCAGCTGTAATTGGATTCGTAAATATTTTTTCTACTTTACGCAGAAGTGTGATATATTTTACATTATAAATATCTGGAACAAAAAACCGGGTTCGCCTGAATACAGGAGGATATCTTAGAAGGTAAATCCTGCAGACAACAGGAAGGATGTTTATTAGAAGAAGCTCCGCTTAGCGCTCAATAAATCACACATGGCGAGATACTGCTACCGAGAGCTGTTAAAACTTCTTCCTTCCCTTTAATATCCGAACGCAGTTTCCTTTATCGCTCTTCGGATCGTTGTAAATCTTCAGCGCCGCTGTCTCGATTTCGGATCCACTGGAGGTCGCTTGGATGCCGAGCAGTTTGCGCGATGGAAACAACTGAGATAACGGAAACACTTGAAGTCTCTAAAGCGGTGCTTAGCGTCGGGGCTTCGACTACGAACTTCAAACGAAGAGAATTCAAGGATACCCTTATTTTCTCTCGTTATCCTCCTCGGACAAGAATCCCTTCCTCATAACCGTAAATTTTTAACCCTGCCTTTTTTAAGGCATTACCTTAGGGTATTTTATAAATTAATCGTTTATTTAAGGTTTTATAATAAAGTCCGCAGTTTTATAATTTCATAATTAGTAGTTTTAAATTTTATCCTACGTACTTCTCCGTGAAATTTCTTTCATATTTTTATTTATGAGTGTGGCTTTAATTAAATACAAGAGTGGGATTAAATTACATCGTACAACAAAAGGTACCCTTGCGAGAATCCTTAGAAGACTCCAATTTGCTCCCTTCTATGGCTGTGAGTAAAAGCTACAAGCACGTTAAACACCCATACCTTTAAAGCTAAATCTATGATATCATGGAACTAAACTATAAAGTTTTGATCGAATTCCATACACCATGACATTTTTACATCGTTCACTGAAATCTATTCTAAAACTACAAAACCATGGATTGACGAGATCCTTAAGTATTCCTCCTTATATGTATTGTACATTGAAGAATACTGTATTTCGTGGGTACTTTTACTTAATTTTGATCTACCTACATGAAACATTCTATATTTGATATAATTAATTATTTTACTGAACTTATTATGAACAGGCCAACTAAAATCAAGAACTCCTATTATAAGGTCTCATCAAATTTAATTCTTAAAAATAACGCATATTATAATAAAATTAAATAAAATAACGAGCTTTAATTGTAATTTACTTTGTTGGAAAAAGTTCCAAAATAAATTTTTTAAACTTGTACATTATTCTTGGAAGTAAACCGGTGACTGAGAGCTTTTATTTTCGATTCGATGGGGATTTTTTTTCCAATTTCAGGAGCGCGAGCTCCAAGGAACATTCTTGCCTCGGTTATTAAGGTATATAGTGTTGCTAACCTATGAAGAGGCTTAAATAGGATATAATGCTACACTTATAAGCCTGGCTTAAACTTCTACAAAGTTATTGAGGCTGTAAGGCCATAGTCGAGTGAGCCAATCCGAAATCATTTACGAGAAGAACCAGACGAAGAATTCCCGCAACAGGGTAGTCTCTCTCACAAGTCTTTCTTTAAATAAAACTGCACCAGCCTCAGAAAATTCAAGACTAAAATAAAACACACTAGCATACGATTTGCATATCAATTATATAATAAATTATATAAATCACTATTTGAAAGATCGGTAAAGACAGCATGACGTAACATATCCGAGTAGTTAAAGAAACAGTAACATAGAATAACAGCTGAGATTTTCTCGATTAACAATTTCTTTAAATTACAAATCTGATGACACTGAATGGCGTACTTCTACGCAAAATTTATTTCGTAGGGAAACAGGTAATATTTGCCATATAATGACTTGAGGCTTTCCTGGTGGATAACTTGGGTAAAAAGCTCTCGGGTTATCATCCAGGTGAATTCCGGTGACCATGTCGCCAACGTTTCGATGGCCGACTCTGCCATCTTCCTCAGGGCTGCTGAGATTTCAGCAGCCCTGAGGAAGATGGCAGAGTCGGCCGTCGAAACGTTGGCGACGTGGTCACCGGAATTCACCTGGATGATAACCCGAGAGCTTTTCACCCAATATTTGCCATGTTTAATAAATAACATTTGCAATATTTAAGGGTGAATAAATTATGAAAAGGTAAAATATTTGAGAAAGTAATATTAATTGGGGAAAATGAATCAATATGAGATAAGAAAACTGAATTCTAGTCAGATAACTGAATTATTACCATAGAAATCCACTATTTCGAACAAAAGAGCATGAGAAACTCATTTTAGTATTAACGAACCATTTATACAACATTATATAATTATGGTACGCTGTTGAAATTCACTTAAGAAAATTTCCTGCAAAGGAGTTGGAGAGATCAATTATGAACGACTTCCTCGCTAAAATTCCGACGAAGTTTTCGAAAAGTCGAGCGAGTAAAGGATGCAAGAGTTGCCGCCTTAACTCTCTCACTTCGTGAAGTGCATAGGCGAATCGAGGAAACGACTTTTGTCGATCCAAGATCGCGTCCACTCGAAAATTCCCGACGGAAATTCATATCCGAAAATACTGGACTGTTCCAATTCTGAGACTCAGCGCGGAGTAACGGACCGAAAAAGAGTGATCGATCTAAGGAAAACGACTGAGCTGCGAAGAATTCCGCTGTTGGAGAGGAATACAATCATGTCTAAAGCGAGGGAATATAGCTGCATTTCAATCAAATATAACAGCGGCGAGCAGTTTAGTGGTACAAGAATAAACATCGAATCTATTTAGCAGTAAATAGTTTACAGTCGATCCTTATCGAAATCCGACTGAATAAAGAAATAAAAGCGTTTCTTTTGGCTAGGAGTAGTGAATAGGCGTTACACTAACAGCGAGTCTTTTCTTCTTTCTTTCTTCTCATCAACATGAGACATTCCCTTTTTTTCTATAAAAGAATGTATATCTCAATTTTTTCTTTGGAAAATTGTTTATTTTTGAAAAACTGTCATAGTGTGACTTTCATTTATAATGTTTTAATGTATTTATGATTCTCTGAAATTGTTGATTTTGCACTATTGATAGTGAACTCTTTGTGAATCGTAATGACTACAAAAGTGTAAATATCAATTACTATGGAATTGCATATGTATTTATACCATTGTTTTTAATTTTCTCTGCATTTACCCGACAGTTCATAGAATTTGTTAACGTACATGCATGATGGTTTATTTTATTTTATTGGTAGTGTTTACTATTTGAAGTATGTATTATTTGTGTTTTTAAAATCTTTCTTGCCATATTTTCATTTCCAGGTTATAAGGGTATTTGCTTTACTCTCTTTTAGTTATTACAATAAATAGGTTTGTGAAGGTTTCACTTCTTTGTGGGTGTTTTCCTGTTGTGGATAAGAGTTTCATTGACGATTTTTAATCCACAAGTAATTTTTCTATTCTTTTTAATTTAATTACATTTTAAATTGTTTATTAATTATATGTCAGTTACACTGACGATGAGTTAAACGGAAGAGGAGATTATAGTCACAACTTCTCCCAAAATAAAGACGATATTTATTTATTATTTACTTATATTCTAAAGAATAAAAAACTATACTATCTAATTCAAACCTATGGCCATTCTATTAAAATTTTAATCATAATTTATACTATGTTCTAACAAAAAACCTAGTAGGTTATCTAGTTTTTCAACGAAGAAATTGTAATGCGATTTATCAAAAAGATAATATGAGAACAGATGGAAGTACTTATTGGTGTCGACGATATCAGTCAACAGACTGGGTAATTCAAATAACATGGGTATGTTAACTTACTAAATCCACTACGTCGCAATGAAAGTCGCATTCAATATCGTGAAAGAACTTACAACTAGACCTTCCCCTGGGATACAAAACTATTAAACATCAAGGGATAATAACATGATATTTTGATAGCAAGAAAACTAACATTATTCTACTTATAAGCGCAACCACTAGAAAAATTGATAATGAGGGAGAATTTGTATGTATTCCCCTATTTCATACTTTATGCAGAAGAAGGCTGCGGAAGTGGGAATGTATGCAATGATACTTCTATCAAAAATCTAAATTATACCTCCCGATCGCAAGAAATATCAAACAATAATGAGTAATGATCTACTTCACCATTCATTGTGCGGTAATACAGGAACCTTATTTATTCTAGATGAAATCCGAATACTTGGAAGGTAAAATTGAATAAATACCTTTACAAAGAGATGTAATGATAGAATAGTCTTATATTGATTCTTTTTTCTCTTTCCCCGTAATTAAATCGTTCCTTTTGCATTTATTTTTAACTTCACAGAATTAACATCATCTTGATATCGGAAAAACATTAATATATCATCTCGTGGAAATCTTGAAAATACTCAAGCTTTTCACACACCTACATTTCTTTTATGATTTCATTAAGTGCTAACGCTGAGCAATATGTAAGGGATCCTTCCTTGAAAAATAAAAGTATGTACCTTATATCAAAACTAACAGAAATAAATAAGAGAAAGGGGGATCCCGGATAGTCGAGTGGGTTCCGCGTTCACCTTCGCTTATGGCGGTCTCGGGTTCGAATTCCGGTGAAATGCCATTCGTGCGAAATGACCTCAACCGTCGAGGAATTTTAGAATACTATATCATTGCTACAAACAAGGGGGGGAGCATCGCCTTTAAGTAACAGGGATTAGTTCGAGACTTTCAGAGTATGTTCCTTAGTCTAAAAAAATCGACACGTTTCCGACTTTTGATAACACTACGCATTTGTTTAGAAATAATTTGCACGCGAAAATGGAAGCTACACAACCCTACCAAACACGTATATTACCAAGTAGGTCGGGAAATTTTCCTTTTAGGAAATACTTCCTTCCATAATTTTACAAATAACTTATTTAAGTAAATACTTATTACACCATTAAGTTGTATCTTTTAACATTTAACTCACTTAAAACAACATTTATTAAAATATTTCTTCGACCCCAGATTTCCATTTTTTCCCGCAAGAATGCATTGAGCAGATTTTCATAAATTTATTTTGAGTACTTCCTCGCACTGAAGAGAATTTGGAATCGAGATGTTTCTTTAACGGAAATGGCCAAGATTTTTTTCTCGCAAACGTTTGCGTGATAACGTATATTCAAATAAATGTTGACAGAAATTGTAAAAAATGGCTGAAAGGTGAAAAGATCAAATTTAATGATGAAAAAATTAATTATTTGTAAAATAGTGGGAGGCTATATTTTTGCACGTGGAAATTACCGCAATCTACTTGCGAGATCTATGGCTGGATTACCTGGCTTTGATTCACTGATGCAAATTATTCCTGAAAAAAGGCTTATTGGAGTCAAAAGTCTTGCCTTGTCTTGTCAAAAGACACGTACCTTATGAACATACTCTGATGGTCTCGACAAAATCCGTGTTACACAACGGTTATGCTTTCCTTGTATGAGAAAGGGCGGATCGGCTATTTTTGGAAAGAGACTATGTAAACGACAAGGAAAACAAATCATATTCAAAGCAAAAGTAATTAGATGAAAACAGCCTTTCAAAAAGTACTAAGAATAGCTCTCGATCGGCAAGGAGAATTAATAAAACTAAATTACTTTCCCGTTATGAAGTCTTATTGGGTAAACGGAACCTCTCAGGTAGTAGAGATTTTTCAGCGGTAATCATGCTCCTGTTTCCTACATCCTTTCTCAAAACGAGCTCCAAATTGTAAGGGGAAACTGTGCAGAAAAATCCAATTACATGTATCAGGTTCCTTTAAGCGGGTGGAAAAGAGGGCGCCCCAGATAATGGCGCGGACGTAGAAGGAAAATTCCTCAGCGGAGATAGCGATTTCAGAAAGAAATTACCTTTCCGCGATTACATTGCAGAGAACCAGGGAAGAAATGGAATCTTTTAAGGAGAATCTCCAAAAATAAAACAAATTTGTACCAACAATGCCATGGATAGGGAAGAAAGCATAGGAAATAACGCCGGGCGAGTGCTTTCCCTTTTCAAAGAAGTAGAGGGAAAGGTCCCATTCCCTCCTTTGAAGGAAAACCTCTCGAGAGAGATCGTTCTCTCTCGAGAGATGGTTTATATCTCGAGAGAGAAAGACTGTCTCTAGAGAGCTCCCCCATCATGGATGTTTTTAAAAGGAAATATATTTACGTTCACGATGGTATACCCCGTGTTGCCTCTTACCACTTCTTCTCTAAATGACGGAGGAAACTGTGATGCTATTCGCTGAATTACGGACGAATGACATTTGCGGAGGATATTAAGAGGAGAAATATCCAGAAAGGGAAATAGAACTCTTTCATTTGAAAATTCATAAACCATATTAATAGGCATTCATTTTCTGATAATTATGATGAAAAGAGCAGAAGCGTCAAGTGGACATGCTCGAAAGACTTAATTGCATCGATATAACGTGACGATGAAACCCTGAACAGATAGCGATACCACCCGTTAAATCGTTAGACAATAACCTACCGAGATCTTTCTCTTTGTTTACATTTGTCAATTCATAATAGATGACCTCAGCCTTCACTTCATCGAACCTTCTAATATTATTCATAGCGAAATAAAGACAGGAAAAAAATTACTTGATAATGACACTCAAGTGTTGAAACTAGTCGTCATTTTCAATAAACGTTCTGTGGAAACCGGAATATTTTGTTTCTATCTGTATTTCGCTATGAATAATATTTGTCAAATATTTTAGTTATGAATACAAACTAAATTCGACCTACCGTGACAGAGCCTACACCCTAAATACGACCTACTATCGCTAAATACATAAAAAATTTCGCTAACTGAAGAATGAGATGAAAAATATATTTTTTCATTAGTTACTTAGGTCGATTTTCCAATAAAACGTCTCTCTCTTCCTAAAATATAAGAATTCATACGGTACATGGCAAAATCTTTCCGTGAATGATTATGATGAATGACTAAAAATATTACGGATTCTCACTCGCAGTCCCTTAATAAACGCGTATACGGTAATGTTCATTGTGATCTGTTCTCTGAATTACACTGATGAGCCCATAAAAATAGCTAAAGAATGTAATCAGCACCTGATAGCGCAAGTTCTTGATTCATACCTTCATTCTCTTGTGTTATGTATCGTGTGTTATATACAACAAACACGAATGTATATTAACTAATCTTGGCGAGAACTTATAAGTTCACGTTCACTAGATAACATTTCCACTATATGCGAAAATCTCTAAAGGAACCATTAATAGACAGAAGCGATAATGACAAGATTTCAAAATGTTTCAAGTCTGAAGTATGCTAATGGAAAAAAACCAACTTCACTGAAAAACCACTCTTTGCCATTCTACCAGTTAATCTTTTCAATAGAACAGAATTTAGACCGGTTTCATTCGGGTGCCAATTTATTATTTAAGAACGTCATTCAAATGCTTTGATTCAATAATAATGTCTTTCTTGGATAACATTTCCATTAGGTTAAGGTGCCTCCCTGCAGAAACATAATCTTGACCGTTTTCTTCGTTACTCTGTTCAATTGCACGCACCACAGATAGCGGATGACACTTACTAAGGAAGACAAGCCACTTTTCCCTTATTAGACGTGACATCATCAGGCGCTATAACGGAAGATAACTCGGAGGGCGCGAATATTTACGAGACAGGGATGAAGATAACCTTGCACCGGTTAAAGCAGACGTCTCGCATGGGTCTCATTAAAAAAATTGCCCTTCATTTTCCTTCTTGATTCTAACTTTAGAATTGTATAATTTATGTTTAATAAATTTTTAAATCAAAGATTTTTTACTTTAACTAGAGTGCATTCCAAGACTTGTTAAATGAAAGGATGGCGTATTACAAGGTATAAAAGCTACTGTAACAAACAGTATTGGTAATGTGGAAAGACTAATACTGCATGCATACAATAATTTTCAACAAGGAGAATTTTAGAACATGGAAAATATTTTTAAATATTTCTTAAATCCACCAATCTATATCTGTTTAGAGGCATTTTTGGTTCTCCTCAACTATTCACAGACTTTTCACACTTTTAAATAAGTTGTCTAAATAAAATACTTTTTGTGAAAGTAAAATTTTAAATTCCCCGAATTAACGTCCTTTGTAACAAAAAAATTGACGTCAGTTAGGCTGGTGATGTTTCACATGAAAAACCACTAAGCTCGTGCAATATATTTCAGTTAGTTAAGACTAAATAGAATAAACTCACTTTTCAGTAATATATATAAGCTTTTGAAATCAGCATAATTAGAACTTTCTCCTCTGTCTTTCTTATAGTTGCGATGAAAGATAAAGAATTATAAATGAGTAACGTGAGTTTTACGCTTCGGTAGGAGCAAGATGAATTAATATTTGGTTTAATAGCAAGGTAACTTCTTCATAAAATAAAGCGATAGAAAAATACCTCTAAAGAAAACACAATTTGCATTTAGAAGGCTTAGCAATCATGACGATTATCTTGGTCAATGCTTGTAGTGCTATAACTCACAAACTGGTTAAGTATAGCTGCCGCGCTCTAAGGATGCGCCCTAATACACCGAAGGTAGGGAAAGAGAGAAGTGTAAGGGATAGCTAAAGCAGATTAATACAAGGAAATTATTTTCTTCGTTCTACCTACTCCACTATTTCTACAATCTAGGTAAGGATAGACTCGTCGCGGACGAAAATGGGGAACGGCAAGACACATACTTAGGTTGCGCTACTATACCATGTACTGTATCGAATACGAGCATGATTCGCATATATTTCTACCCAAGGCGGTGGAAGGACATGGGTACAGCGCACCTTACAAATTGAAGTAGCGTCAAAGCAAAGCTTGGATATGGGTTACAAAGAGCAACGCCAATCAAATCGCAGGGAGTGACCGCGTCGCTTTCTCACGTGGTAATGAAATGAAAGACAAAAGGTTCGACGCCACGTCCGACGTTAAAAGCCGCTGCGACAGCCAAGGACAAGCCGAGGCTACGATGCGAGGAGGAAGCCGTGCAAAACACACGGCGACTGTCAACTGTCATTAACCCACTTTGAAGCGTGTACGACTCCCACGTCTCGCAGCCAATCAGAGACGAGACGGGGACGCCGTTGAATGGGCGACAATGGCACCGAGACGACCTTCGAACCAAGAAAACATTCGACAAACTTGAGAAGCCATTTCCAGCCCATGTCTCGGAGAATTTCCATTTCTATATCGGAGTCTTTATGAGTCGCAATTTTAGGGGAAAGATCAACCGTCTGGAGACGCAGGGATGAAAGGAGGAAATTAAAGGGAGGCAGGGAATAAAAGGAATTTTGTCTGGGGAGACAAAATGAAATTTTCAGGTCATAATTCAATAAGAATATTTTATTTGCCTATTATTATTATTAGCGAATGAAATTACTTCATAATAAAATTAGGCTTTTGATTAACCAGTCTATGACCTGTTTATGGTTAATTTTAGAATAAATACGGTAAGTAATGCTTCGTAATTTTCAACGACCTTTCTAATATTGACAACGATCAACTTAATTTTTAGAAAATATATAACTCTACAGACCCACTCGAGACTTCTGAATTTATACAGATGACATATTCAGTCTTCTCAGCTCAAACCATATATCTACCGTATTCCAAAATCAAAAACAGCCGTCCTTTTTCCTCTTGATTAATTGTAACAGAGTTCAGTTTTAATACGACCAAACAAAATTCCAAAACTGGAGAGAGTATATTATAAAAATCTCCATCGGGTATATATTTATAAATGTATACGTTATGAATAAAATCGACATTTTCAGGCGTTACTTCGTGGAAGGCCATATCACAGAAGAAAAAACTTTGTAGTTCTTCCACAGGTTAACAAACGCATAAAGATGTATTGAGGAACTGTTTCCAAAAAATAACACCACTTCCCGATAAGATTGAAGCCTGAAAATAAAGCATTCATAAGTCTAATTGACAATTAAAATTCGTCGTACACGACTTGCAATTCTATCAATTCCGTCGTCATTGATGGGAAAAATTAGTAAACGCGATGTTGAGTGTTATGCCCACTGCATTATCTTATCAGTATATGTTTAAGAATTTCTCCCTAAATAGAACTAATAATGAGAAGAGTCTTTTCAATTCATTAATCAACTAATTTTGCTTTTCTTAAGAATAAGAAAATATTTCTCTCTTGAACAATTTTCGGTGGTTTTTGGAGTTTGGTTTCCTTTATATAAAATGTATTTATTCTATTAATGAAATAATAAAATTTCATTAAATGCTGATATCGTAAATATGATTGCAAAGATATAACTGTCTTCATATACTTCATGTACTTGCAATTTTATTTTATTAGTTCTCAACAAACCCTCTAGCATAGATACTAACATAGTATGTCATTCCTTTAACGTCCTTAAGAGAGTTAGAAATAGATGTTTTAGAGAAAGGCTCCTTGGAGGCTCCAGTGATCTGCTACTGGAGCTAAGTATCAGTACTGCGAATCGGCACATAGAGATAATGTACTCACGGTCTCTTAGTGAAAAATAAGGCCAAAAGAATAGAAAGCGGCACAAACCTGGAAGAAAGAATAGTTATCGTTAACAGCGATAAACAAGAAAATTCACCTAAATCGATCAATATCTAAATACCAAGCAAGGATTATTTTAGAGAAATATTCTCTACAATAGAAGAAAAATTGGTAAAGCTTAAAGAGTTCATAAATGTCTTACAGAAATCATGTACGAAAAGAAATTATGTACTAAATAAATAAAGTAATACCTCTACAAATATCAGTTAATTATGCATGACACATTTCTTCTTTCTGCGACTGTTCTTATATATAAGTCTAGATTTCAAATTGCCCCCAAATAAAACAATGTCTTTAAGACGGAGAAATAAGCTATTAAATATACTATAATTCAATTGAAGCATAGCAGATTATCATAAAATACCATTCACACTGTCTGAAATTGACGCAGAAAGAATAGGATGGAAAAAGGCAAGAGGGTTCTTTACAAAAATTAGATACCCAAAGAGAAACAGAATTAAAAATTATCGAGATGACTGGGATTCTAACCCACATCTTTCACTTATCTATCAAGTATTCTGACCACGAAAACAATTGGCGTCATGAAACCACGAACTAGGGGAAAATGGGAAGCCAGGGTTCGAACTCCAGTCATGTCGACATTTTTCACTTTTGTTTCTCCTTGGATTTTCAGCAGCAGGTGCTAAGTTTATAACCTTTCCCTCATCCTTAGAAATCGATATTCATAAGTCATTGTAAATCACGAATACCTATCCCACCTATGATTTATGAATACGTATGATTTATGTTTTCCACAAATCTTGTTCCATCCTAAAGGTAAGAAATAGGCTTCCGGGAGGGAAATCAACCACGAAAGAAAAGAAAATTGGGGGAACCGAAAGTAGATGCAGAAGAAAAAAATTATGACACACCAATCTCACCAAACTAGATGGTCCAAATTATGTAGCTGCAGATAGCTATTATCCTTGACTACCTAATGGACCACAGGAAATCAACCGAAAAGAACCCGCTCTCCTACGACTTCTTTCCTAAGGAACGGAACTGAACGCTAAGAACGATTTGTTACGCACTTTTGGGAAATATCTACTTCTGGATATCTACCAAAAATGTTTCCGAATATTTGTCACGATGTGTTAAGAACAACTTATGCCAATTAATACGGGAGGGTAAGCAGGAGACTTCGGCCATGACCAGCTTAAGACGCCATAGAGGACGTTGGTACTATCGCTCCAATGATTCATCTTAGATGACAACGTTGCGTTGGTCACCACCTACCAATGCCGTCTGAGAACACTCTAACCCTTGCGCAATACACACATTTTTCGATTAAAACCCTTCGTTGTGACCAATTAAGTCTACGATTGGCAGGTTTTTTTTTAAACGGAATAGAAGTTAGAATTAATTTTCATGCTATATATCTAAGACTAAATAATAAAAAGTAGTAATCAGGGCTTGTATTTTCTTTCGTAAATGCATATAATAGTGCTTTATTTCATCATGTGTCAGTGCTTCGTTTACAATGTTTAATATAATTTACTACCAATAAATAATACTAGCAATACTGTAGCAGACAGGCATCGAGTTAAATATTTAGCCCACGAAAATGTCGACGCATGGTGGAGATGAGAAATGAAATCTACCATTTCATTATCAGACTAAAACTATGATCTAGAAGCAACTACCAAAATAATGTTTAGTACTTTATATAAATTCATCTAGATTTCCTTGAATTTCATTATGAATTTTATATCAGTGATTAATATAGTAATATCTCATTTTAGCAACCCTAATAGAAAAGGAAATGTTGGAGAGCGATACAAGACTTAAATTCCCTCAAAAAATGCACTCTTTCTGTTCTGAGAATTTACCTTGCTTCAGTCCACATGGACGTAATATTTGGAAAAGGGAAATGTGTAATTTGTTTATTTGCCTCGATATTATTACTAGGTAATTCGCACTTGAACTAAGTTACTTATGAAGTAAGTCAAGCCTTAAAATTGCGAAGAAAAGATAAAAGCGGGATGTAAAAATGAGGCTGATGCTGCAGAGAACTTCTCGGCTCGGCATAGAATGAGGACAGTCGTTTGAGCTCAAAGATGAGCGACGACACTGATGAAGTAATGACGGGTTAGTAAAATAAAAGTAATAAACTGTTTCCAAGCAAACGAGAGACGATTTTCTTGAAGTGGAAAAGTCTGTTACAACGAGATATATCCGGAAAAAGAAGAGAAGCCAACTTTCCCGGAATTGCGGAAGCACTACATACCAAAGAGGCATATCCTCTCGTACTGATGGCTATACTTATTCTGGAGTGACCCACTCTAAAATCTTTCCTCCGAATTATTATTGCAACGACTTTTTAAATATATTTAGATACAACATCGCACAAAATCATTAATCATTCTTTTCCTACACCAAACAATGTTAACACATAACTTATCTATCTTATGTAAGATAAAAGTGTCAAAATCATATAAAAAAGGCAAACTTAGCTTAAAACTTAATAACAAAAATATAAACATCTCGATAGTATATTTAAATATACATATATGAAAAACAAACGTTATACGCAAAACACACACAAAAAAGATACGATATGATGCCAAAAACATTATAATCTCATTCGAAAAAAGGCAAGGATTTTGTAACAGAGGTGCGAAAAATTCCATTGCTAAGAATCTACGAAATTTAAATGTATCCATTTATCAAAATGAAATGTAGAATTTTCCAACTAAACCATAATGTTCCATAACATCCCAGAGCTACGACGGTGAGTTATATTAAAACTAAAGTAATCCCCATAGAAAACGATGAATTATTTTCGATTTTAGATTGAAAATAAACTTTAAAAAACAGCTTTTTATCTATTTCCACTTATTTTTCCATGCCTTTACAAACGCGATGTTTCCAGGTCGCCATTTCGACGGAAGAAGAGCAAACAAACATCGGAAATAAAAAGGAGCCGATTTCATAGACCTTCACTATTTAATACAACATAACCAACAGTACAAATATCAAGGGATGCATTATCACAATAAAATAATTTCACGAACTCAAATACGGCAGAGAGGAAGCTCGTGATTTCTATCTCTCTACAAGCAACAAAGAAAAACAAAGGATACAAACAGCACGAAATGGTAGATTGTTTCTAAAAGGTTTCGAGAGGAAATACGAGTACGATAGGAATGCACAACGCTGCACATTCATGGAAACGAGGAATGTTTCCAAAAGAGAAGACTATCAAAGTGATTCGCAAAAGATTTTCTTTTCGACGAAATACATTTCCACTGAAAGGTGCAGAGATCCGTGCAGACAGTTAAGTACGCATTTATGAATTCGTTTACTCGATAAATACTCTCTCCGATGTTCTATTAAAATAACCGCACCGCGCCGCAATCTCTTCTTGAAAGAAATTTAATGCTGAATTGCGGGAATTAACTTTACAGTACACCTCATAGTACGTACATATATAGTATGCTTCATAATAAATTTCTACTTTTCGTTAAAGATAAAGAGATGATAAATGGACAACCGTCTTCCGCGTCTTAGCGCTTCCGACTGTGGAATGTGTTTTAGATTTGCAGTTGGGAAGGATTATTGGAAAGGATGAGAAAGGGATTGAAATGCGAATGAATAAAAGGACGGAAACGGATACGAAGTGAGAGCTACGGTTGAATATTTAAGCCTCAGATAATGCGATTTTCGCAGTTTCGGATTTGAATTTAGCACCGAACTTTCCAAAGCAGACTTTGAAAGAGGTTTCGACGTAAATAGTACCATGGGCCTAAAACCGACTTGAAGTTCGAGATTTTTTGCATGGCGGCTTTGGAATGCTACGGAAACCAAAGGTGATGCAGTTAGAGCTCCTTAATATTCAGAGAATGAGAAATGTAATTGGAGCGCGGAATATAGAAATGATTCGACTAAAAAATTAATTTAAAATTCACAGCCATAGGCGAGTTCTCGTGGAAATCCATCACATAGAATGAAGGGAGGCGTCGTGCTTTTTCCGCAACAATTTCCAAAACAATACTGTTAAGGAAAAAGTACAACGCCTCTCTTCATTCTAAAAAATTAATTGTAAATTTATAGCCTACACTTTCTGTGTAATGGAAAGAAATGGATATGTGATTATCAGTTTAAGTTAATTAACCTTCAACAAATAGAAAAATAACATGCAAGAAAAAATGAGCAAACATAGAAAATACTTTCAAATACTTTTCTTTCTTAGTTATTAATAAAATTCTTCCAGTGGTATTAAAAAAACCTACTTGCAAGTATTTCAAACCTCTCTTGACAAGAAAAGCAGAAATGGCAGGTTCACAGAAGTTTTAGGTTATATTGTAGCAGAATTCCTAATTGCTCACATTAAAATGTTTCTTTTTTTCAAATTTCCACAAGTTTGATGTACGGAATATTAAATTGGAAATACAACCAGGGTAAAATCTCGGTTGGTAGTACGAGCGACTGTAGATGATCAATACTCTAACGCATACCAATTATGCGGTTATAATTAATTAGTTGTAATCCATATTTGGTAAACTTATTCATATTAAGTTCAATGAAAACAAAAGCTGACGATATCCAGAAAAAGCATATTTGAGTAAAACACGACCGGTTTAGAGGATTCTGTCGTAAGGGGGGCAAGAATCGAAGTTGCCCATAGAAGTGGCCGTTATGAGGTTTTTAAGTAAGCAATTCCCAATGTGGGCGAACCGCCCCCACCCCCGAGAAGTGATGCTCTAATCTATGGGGGGAGGTTAACGCAAAATAAATTTTATTTCATTGCCAGTCATCTTTACTTATTTACAAATTTCGGCCGCGGTTNACATTTGGACAATCCACTGAGATTGGTCGTAAAAGAATTTAAGTACTTGAAGCATAGGTTTCAAAATTTAACTCTACTTTTCAACTACTCGATAAATATGCTATAATTAGCTAGTGAAAAGCGATGGTAGGCTGTAGGATTAAGAATATTGAGATTTCAGGATTAGGCTGCTATGTGATAACAAACGAAAATAAAAAAACTATATACAATACATAATCGCTACTACATGTTACTCCCTTTATATTACATCGAATCTGAATTTAAATAACACATTCACACAATTCAATATCTCAATAAACTGTGCATCGTTTTCTAAGCTCCTTTTTATTTTTAGGTAAGGGTATGAAGACCTCTTCAGGCAAACTATTCCACTCTTTAATCCATCTATTTGTTAATGAATATTTAATTCATTGCGATTACTAAATCTGTTCTTGTTTTCTCAGCTTTAACTTCTGCTTATGATACCCTCGTGCAATACGAAACGGTTCTTCCATTCTTCTTCTCAACTCATTCCAAGCCTCGCATCCGTTTCATCTTTCTTTCTCAGTAGAGTTTTACTGATTTCATGACATCAATGCAACATCAGAAAATTGCCATATAGCTATATAGTAACTTTGTGGATACTTTTATCATTGCAGTGATTATTTTCATTTCTATTATTCTTCAGCTTTGGCCATACAGTTATTAATATTAAAAGTTGACGGTTGGGGGG
This sequence comes from Ladona fulva, assembly GCA_000376725.2. Classification (NCBI taxonomy): domain Eukaryota; kingdom Metazoa; phylum Arthropoda; class Insecta; order Odonata; family Libellulidae; genus Ladona; species Ladona fulva. The sequence continues at coordinate 293,708 of KZ308220.1, read as the reverse complement.
CGGTAGAATGGATCCAGGGGGCGGTAGGGTGAAAAAGTTTAGGAAACACTGGTATTCACCAGCACTGTAATATAGATACGTAAATCCAGGCGATGAGAGGATAGAACGAGATGCATGGTAACTGTAAGACTTCGCTACCATGACATCCCGCATAAAATGAGCTTTAAAATGTTTGCTTGCATATATGTCTTCCTCTTTGAACGAGTTTATAGCAATAAATAAAAAGACGAAAATGTGCAGATGCCCTTCCCATGCTAGGGGTAATACCCGCAACGGTTTCTTACTTTCACAGTAGAAATGTAAAAGAGTCAAAAAGGAGGGTTTCTCTATGCACTATTTTAAGTCTGCATTTCCCGAATAGAGAAGAGGATCTCTTGTCTGCAGCGAGTAGATTAGTTCTACTTCCAACCGCGAGGGGTTCGTTTGTCCCTGGTCCACAGGGAGAAAATCGTAATTAGAACGGCAAACACTCCGTCCCAATGGAAACGCCAGAAAAAGACTGCGAACCTGCATTCCACAACGACGAGTTACATCTCCAATGAAAACTAACATTTCTCATAAATCGTTTTCTGCCGAGGAAGGACAACAATTTTGCAAAGCATTCATTTCTTATTAACATAAAAATAAAAATTGAGAAATTATTGAGGAAACGTTCAAATTATTGAAACATCTTTCAGGTGTCACTTGAAATTTCTTTTCAAGATAAATTTAACGTAGATTAATTAAAAAGTATTCAAAGGCTCTATCACAGGGTTGGAGGAGATTAAATGGACAAGGACATCTTCAGGTGCTGCGATGTAAGAATATTATTCAGTTTTCATAAATCCGTATCTCTTCAAATTTTATTTTACTGAAGGATTACTTAAATCTCCTTATTTTCTCGTTCATCTACCTTGCGTAATTTTCAATTAAAAATTTATAATTGCAAATTTCAATCGTTTCATCAAAGTTTGCTGCATATTTTAGCGCCGATGCAACCAATTTGATGCCTTCTTGCGTTCCCTTGCCAGATACAATCATCGTATTCTCACGCTCAAGCTGAAGTGGTTTCTCATCTTGACCCAGTGAAAATATGCTTGCGGTCCGACTGCTCGACGGACCGAAGGCGTGTTTTGCTTCTTTTTTTTCGCAAAACAAAGTATCGCCATCAAAAATGTTTACAGAACACTCCTCGACGCTTCGTAAAGGCAGTCAAAAGCAGATAGGTTATTTCTCTCTCTCTTATTCCCGACTCAATAAGACTCCAAATGAATTCTCAAAAATCTTCTTTGATATTTCAATATAACCTGTTTCAATATTTTCAGAGGTACGACCTGTTCACAGGTTTTTCCATTTCGCTTCAAGAAAGAATTTTACACTAGTAGAAAAAGTCTACAATATGTTCATGGAATATTGCAAAATTTGTTTCACAATATTGTGTAAAATCTATCCATCATTTGCTGTAATTCGTAGAGATACTGCTTATAATTCAATACTTTATTATTGCCGTTATAATGGAACTGAATATTCTGTAGCATGCATTTTTATGAAAATAATCGAAATTTTACTCCCATAATTACTCTTGATGGTCTTGATCTTATCTTTGCGCTTGGGGCCTATGATAACTTGAATCCGTCCCCGGAGGGGCCTCAAAATGGCCCTTGAACATAGGGCCGTTGACTGATAAAAGTTGCCTCTTCCGAAGAGTTTATAAGATAAATGATAAATGAATTTTTAAGGATTTTCCAATTCTCTTCAATGCGTTAGAAGTGTACTGAGCCTTAATGTTTTCATGTGAAATTCTTCCTTTGAAAATAATTTTAGGATCCGAAACCGACTAACGAGTCAATGATGATACGATTCAGTGGACCAAAGTCGGATCTTCAGGGTCGGTCGCATGAGTTGCATTTCACCGATCCTCAAGTACGTGGAAAATTACGACTGCGAAAATAAAAGACATTAACGCCCTAACCACTGGTCTCTTGGAAGTGCACAATGTCGTATAATGAATACAGTTTACCTCGTGAAAGGCAAATTGATCGAATGTATAAACGTAATTTTCGTGGTCCACTGCGGCTAATTTCGACAGCAATGCACGTTCCACAGACAGTTATTTAATTAAAGAACACAGAACATGACCGTAAGCCGGCGAATGTGTTCCTTTTGCGTGAAGTGGACTCGACCATAGCCTTGATTACTGAAAGGCCACGTCGTCGAAAACGGGCTTCTCTCACGCCACCAGATGCCTGTAGGCTCGTCTCGAATCGTGAAAGAGATTGGATAAGATCGCCTAAGAGGGATCAAGGGTTAAGAGGGCATTCTGGCGGGAAGGAAACGAGTTTTGCATCACTTGGATACCTTGTTTCCATGCCAACTTAGCCGAAGACGAATGCTAAGGAGTCCCAATGGGGAATTTGGCAGTGGCGGCACTTGAGGGAGGTTCTCCACTTATCCTGAGGATGAATGGGAAACACCTGCAAGCTAATGCAGCACCCACTACTAAGATAAGACGCCAATTGCGAGAGTGGCGAAAGATACAGGAAAGAGGACTCAATTTGTAGCCTCAGCTGCGTCGTGACTCACACTGGATGTCCCTTTAACCACTTCCTCGTTCACATTTTCTTATCTTCAATTTACAGATAGATGTTCACAAAAGTGTGCATCACTTTTTCGTGCCCTTGAAAAATACATGTCTATGCGTCTTTTCATAGCTGCTATCTTGTAATAAATGAAATCGTATTAATAGACATTATATTGACATAAGAAGGTTGTCCACCTAAAAGCTTCCATACGGAATAACTATATTTCCCAAACATATCTTTATTTTACAAACACCATTCCACAGTAGCATAGAAAAATGTTGGTGATCGTTTTCTTCAGATTGCCGTTGTCTTAGAGCCAAAGAATCAGGTAATAAAAGCTAATATAGCAGTTAAAATACAGAGAAAACATTCAACAAAACTCTAAGAAATTTACAATAATTAAAAAGACAAAAGAACGGAAATGAAAAAAATAATAACGTTAACAAGTGAATAGTTTTAATACCATTGTTGCAACAAAATCAGTAAAAATAAACCTTCTTTCACAGGCTTGAAGAAGCAGAAGAATTCACAAAATTAATCGTCAGTATAATTCTATGTATTTGTGGAACAGTACAAAAAAATTACAAAATTCTTCCATCTGAGGTATCGTAAATCATTATTTTATGAATGAAATAATTTCATGCTTATCGTTAAAAGGGAAAATTAAGAAGCTAAGGACGATAACGAACCTAATAATGCAATTTATCAGAAAAGATCAGTTGCAAGAATTACGCAGAGGGAGGGGCGAGACAAAAAACGCAAACCTACAGAGAAATATGCCAAAATAGAAAGGAACATTTCATTGCGATAAATAAAGTATAAAAAATCATACAATGAAGTTCATACAAAGAGAGGTATATCAATGTACGAAAAATAACAATATAGATGACATTACATCAAAAATAATAATACATAATTTAAAATATAGGAAATGAATGGAAAACCATAAAAATAGTTTAGGATCATAGTGAATACCTTAGCAACATTTATTGGTATAAAAAAAAGAATTTAAGGCTTATTTGTATAGTAGTAGTAGTAGTGTTGTTAAAAGAGCTTCGACAGCTTAGGTTATTTTGCACGTAGGCCCCCAGCGGGAGTCAAACCCGGGATCGCTTTCACCGAAGTCGAACGTGTTGCCCACTTGGCTATCCGGGAGCCTAAGACTGATTTCATTCTGCATCACGAAGTAGGAAGGAGACATATATATGATATGATTCACATCATCTTACCCGTCAAGGAGCATAAATCTTCTTTCAACGGAAACAGCATAAAAATTGTAGTGGAATGCCTAAATTATTATTATTTCGACCAAAAGAAATAAATGCATAGTAGTTGGTAATAATATCCTTCTAGTCTTTCAAGATATCCATACAGCATAACATGATAAGACATTTTAATATTCATACGCAATGAATAATCGAATTAATATGGCTCCCTCCCAACTAAAGCGCCCTTGGCATCTAACCCAAACTAACCTTAAATGGACGGCACAATTCCAGAAATCATCAGATTTCACCTCATTTGATTCTTTCACAACCATCACCTCGTACACGGCATTATAAATTAGTTCTATTAGGGATTTGGAGAATAGGTAGGACAGGAAGTGCTCAAATATGAGGCAATGTTGACCGAAAGCCAAAGGACTATTAAGAAAATGAGGGAATTTAAGATAGCAGAAAGAAAACTAAACAACAGAATAAGTTCACCTTCGTCGACAGAAGGAAAATGTAGCAAAAAATTGCTCCTCGCAAATTTTAACAGTTCCCTAAAATTTTCAGGAGCAATTATAGAACACAGAACTTCAGAATCAAATTGAAGATAAGATGATCACAAGGCAAATTAGGAAAATGCGAGAGGTTTCGAAATTTGTAACACGGGACAAACTTGAAAGACAAGAAACCCTTTTCAAAATAACCAAAAATTTAAGACCTCTGAGACCAAGCGTCACAAAACTGAAGACGTGGGATTATGGATCAAGAATTTCGTGGAAATAAATAAAATAGAGCAAAACTTGAAAACAAGAAAATGCCAAAGAGATGGTTACCGTGAAAAATTAAACGGTATTGATGGGTCAAAAGAAATAAAAATAAAACGACGAACATTTATGAAGGAATATAATTTACAAAATGAGATGAAGAAGGAGAGTGACAGAAACATTAGGGAATTTACACTGAAACCCGCTAATAAAAAAGGGGGTAATGAATAAATAAAAAAATTTTGTCGAATGAAATATTCGTAAGTATTAACGTTTACTATTCTGTATTTCGAACATTCACCTATTCAGTATTTTCCTTGACTATAGATTACATCAGTGAAGTCAAAAAAAAAGAGAGGTGGTTCCTTTTTAACATCAATGCCTTAGTTCAAAATCTCTCCAGCAAAGGCGGCGTAATTTAGTAATAAGAAATCCAAAATGTCAGGAATAAAAATTTTACAAAAATTAGTAAAATCAACGAGGTCGCACACAGGCGACACAGTAGATTTTATTAATTATTTCCATTCATTACTACATCAATGCTAAAATCAATGTTACTTCAATGCAAACTTAAGAATGGAGAGATAAAATTTGGGAGCTAAAAATAGCAAAGAGGTAAATAGTCGCAGTAAATAAAAGGTAAATAGTGTAACAGCCAAAATTCTTACTTCCAGTATCGTACCATTGAAATTGCAACATAAATAAATAAAGTATTACTTCCTTCTGAAAATCAATAGATTATTGTTAGACTTTATTACAAAAAAGGGCTCCATTTATTCCCCTAGGTGTCTATTGAAAATCCAATCGGAAAAATTAAGCCACTTCATTCCTTGGCCTTTGGGAGAAGAAATCGACAAAATCTGGCTGTAAATAGATAATTTAAATTTAAATATGAGCAAGAATTTCAGAGCGACAAATTCCTACCTATATTATAAAAATAAGTATTTGAACGAGTGTGAAAACAAAGGGAAATATAATCTCATTAAATACTTGTCCCCTCAGAACTTCAATCCTCCATCAAATTCCTCTATGGGCTTTAGCTCACCGGTTACTAGTCTTCGTCAAAAATTCGCCCTTCTTTTCAAAATATTCCACTTACAACAGGAAGTGGGAAATTTTTATCTTTCTGGCAACAAGATATATAAATTAATTAAGTCCAATTTATTGCCCTCGGCCAACTTCCACGTCTCAGTAGTTAGTTCGGCTTCGCTCATACCTTTCCTGAAATAACTTCTCAATTACTTCGAATAACGAACTCTCAAACTTCAACTTTCAAAGTCTTTCGAATATTCTTTCTTCACTCTGTAACTTTGCGATCCTGCAGGTAATATTGAAACGAAAAGAGGAAAGTTTATCAAAATTCAACGAAATTTACATTTAACTCGTATTTTTAAACACTAAAGTAATCAGACTTTTTTCAAGTCCATTCTTCCTTGGGGTTAAGTCATCCGCTTATGAAAGCAACACGTAAGGGGTAATTTTTAAATACAAAATTAAGGTCAAGAGGAAAACAAATCTCTTCGTAAAGATACGTAATAATTCATAATTTAAATTTCCGTTATGAAATCACTCACCAATGTCCTGTAAAGAAAATGTAAGGAAAAGTGTTGGAATACGACTGTTAATGAATAACAGGTTTAAAAACACTCCTCAAGCCCTTGTCTTGGTTGGAAATTGCGTTTGGAAAAAAAGGGGAAGTTCTGGATAACCGATTATTTGGAATTACCCTATTGGCTTTTCGGAAAGAAAGCTTACTTCTTCTAGGGTGTTCGAGATACTTTACTTCTAACAGGAATGGATTAAGTACCATTGTATTACCCTTTTCACGCAAATTCGTTGATATTACTTGTTCATCGTTGTTTTGGTTGCCCAATATACGGTCTGCGGGCCAGATAACCAGTTTCTCTCCAGTCTTCTTGAAATTTACTAAAAATATATTGACATCGTAAACTTGTATCCTTTGATCAAAATTGTAAGTTACAAAACCCTTACATACCTTTACATTTATGCAATCATTCGTTAGAATTATGTTATGATTAAAACTACACTTTTGTACTTAATAGATTGTTATGCTGTTTTCTCGCCTTTCGTTAAATAATTAGGAACGAATTCGCTTACGTGTATTCGGTGTATCGTGAAAAAAATCTGACCAAAAATAGTTTTACAAAAATAAGAAATACAAGTAAGCCCGCGGACTAATGAGGTTAGACAACCCTATTCTAAACGGAATTTTTAAGCCCCCAAAATGCAGGCAACCAGCTGTGCGTTTCGCCTGTGCACCCGCAACCCTCTATACCGCGACTCTGGAACCAGCAACACTACCTTCAAAAATCGATTATACACACACCGTAGAAATTTTTTTAACTACGTTCATTGAACTATTTTAATACGAAATTCCATAAGGAGTACAAATGTAAGCATCCCAAAATACTTTCTGCGCATTCATTGCGTTATCGAAAGATCGCTTTAACTTCTAAATTTTCAATTTCCTACGTATTCCTTTCAGGACATTCACCGGTACCTCAATACCCACTCAATACAAAACAAATTTAGGAACTTGCGATAAATCAGAGAGAGAATATTTTAAAAAGAAAAAATATTCGGAAGTTACAAGATCTGATAATTCCTGCCGGTCGATGACTTTGTTGAGGAAATGTATCGTCCAAAATAGCCCTCAGAAAACTTAATCATTACATGAGTAGCTTAGGTATATGTCAATGCTGTCGAAAACAAGAAATTGCTTCGAAAAGTGAGAAACACCACATCGACTTAACGAAAATATAAAATAGTGCTTAAAGATAGAACAATTAATAGCCACGGTGCTGAGATCGAATTAAATTATATTTCTTCAATTTATTACTTCTAGTAAAGCGTAATTCGAAAGTTAATCACAATTAAAATCCTGGAAAAATTTTTGGACGGAGAAATGAGTTGAGTAAGTCAGATAATCTCGTTAAATTTGATTCCACAAAATGAGCAATAATTTAAATCAAAAGGATGAAAAAATTGCCTACACACGAATACTAAAATAACTCACGACCAGTTTCGGCGACTGATTACTAGATTTCCAAAAAACAACCCCTCTCTCTGTGGCATAATTGAAGAACATAAAGAACGCAATTACCCTGAAAAGTAACGAAAATTTTCTAAATTGAAAAAGCACACGAAAATTAAACAACCATTTTCATCCTATTATATTGAAGTTTCAGCTGGGCATTGAAAGATTTTCACGGCCTTGAAAACCTTAAACGACCTTAAGGTCTTGAAAACCGTTATCGACGAGAGGAAATAGTAAAACAAAGGAATGTAGTGTGAGAGAAAAGGCTTGCCTGCCTTCAGCCGTGAAAAGAAAGTAACAACGAATCCTAATTGGTTTGCTGGAACGCATGGGCTCCGTTGCATAAGAAAGTGAGGGTGTGTGTGGAAGGGAGTATCCCCAAAGGGTTTTACGGCTGTTGAGCGATGCGAGGGTGAACCACATTGGGGGCAAGGAAGAAAATGGTACACGCATATGGGAGGTCAAGGGATCGATCTTCTCACGAGTTTCGTTATGAAAGTTTAAAGAGTGGAGCATGAGAAACGAAGGTAAGGAAGTTGAGCGAACTGTCAAGGGCAGAAGCGCAGAGTGTAAGATGCGTCCCGCGTATAGAGAAAATATTTGAGAACGGGCTTTGATCACATCAGCTGGGCAGGAGTCTATATCTTTCCACGCTGTAACTAAAGTATTATCAATTGTTTCAATAAATAATGATAACGAACAATTCATTTCGACGTCTTTTCTTTTTAAAATTCCCAAAGTGAGAATGATCTATACTGATCTAAATCTTCAATAAAGATTTCTTCAACTGCTTGAGTAGCATTCATAGTTTCCACAATAGTATTTAGATTTAAAAGAATTTAACGATCGATGTACTAAATACCGGATGGCTGACAAGAGTAGAGCATCTCTTGTGAGATGATTTGTAAACATGGACATTTCAATTTCAAATTAATTCAAGGATTAAGGGAAGGTGTAAATACTTTGTACGATGAAGTCGTACGGCTGAATCCCAAGTGTAAAAATAGTGACATGACAGGGACTCAAACCCAGGTCTCCCACTTTCTCCCTCACCCTTTGCTCCCTTTGTGAGCGTGCGCATAAAGAATTCCCTTAACAATGTGGGAAAGATGGTTATCAACCGGTTAGTAACCTGCCCGGAAAGTGGGAGACCTGTGTTCGAGTCCCAGTTATGTCGCTATTTTTCAGACACTTGTTATTCCTTCAAATTAATTAATTTATGTGGGACTTCACAGCTATGAGTTATAAACATAGTCAGACCTTAATCTTTCCTTTTCTTCATGCATAAAACCTACTATTTAAGAATTATTTTGTTTATTTATTATGTTCCTGTTTAAATGCCTGTTCCCACCTCTGCTTTTCTTTTCCTTCAAATTAATTAATTCATGTGGGACTTCACAGCTATGAGTTANTTTATTTCAGAAGTTAACGTTACTTCATCATTCAAAATTTAAATATTTTAGTAAGCTAGAGTTAAATTTGATTAAAAATCGGTAGAGACGCGAGGAATTTTAAATAAGTTCCACAAAAGCAGGGCAAGAAGTTTGAAGAAATGTGCCAAAGAAATTTCAAAGAAAGCCAAGGGAATAGTACTCCGACAATAAATGTGGATTAATCGGCAATCGGGATTAAAAGACCACTTCACTCATTGGGGCAGAAGTTACGGACGTCACCAGAGAATAGAACATGCAACCGATAACAACAGTGAAATATAGTCAATGTCAATTTAACCTGATACTAAGATGGATATCCTCGAGAGATACTTTTTTTATTCGATGCTTAATTAGTAAAAACTGCCAAAGCTCTCCTAAGCACCGCTGCTATACTACTATTTACTGAGCGGTTTATAAGTTTAAAAACATTAACTTCATTACTGGTGTCGATCCGGATAATTATTTTATTTAAGCGGAAGACATTCCAATTTTAGAATGTCGAAAACCAATATTAAGGAAATATAGAAAAATAACTCAATGGAAATTGCTACGACGTTAGGGCTTTGTGAGTCAAAACCGAATCTACGACATACCATTGATACAATTTATGATTACTCACATTTCCTAACATAAATACTACCATAATAATAGCTCCAGACATTAAATTTCGGAATAGCTCCCATTCAGCTACTATGGAAACTCTATGATATTCCCAAAGTTTTCTACCCTAAATTATAGAAATTTCCCAATTGAGAAGATGATTCAGAACTGTCCACATAGAAGTTTATAGTAGAAAAAAATCTTAAATAAAGAATAACTGATAGGCACGAGCTAATTAACAAAAAGGCCTTAAAAACTAACATAATGAGTAACTTTCCATTTCAATGGATTATATAAAAAGTTTCGTTTCAATTATAGGAAATTCGAATGACAATAAAATTTTGGAAAAACAAAGAGAAGTTCTGAAGTGAACAAAAACGATCATCGAGATGAAAAGCTTTACTTCTTAAAAATGTTTTTTTCATAAAGCAACACAGAAAATTCTAAACGGTGAGTATCTATCGTTGAAATAATTTTTCATGCATTTGAAACCCGTATTCTTATCGATCTAAAAAGTTAACAAAGTACCTAAAATATTCCACATAAAATCCCATTAATTTGGGAACTGGGATCCACGAATTTAAATTTAAAACAGAAACCGTGAAAACAATCTAAATCAGAGATTCCCACAGTGGGCGACACCGCCCCCCTAGGGGCACTGATCTAATTTATGGGGGCGCTTGACGGTCAAGGATTTTATCCCATTACCAATCCCATCTTTCTTTCGTGTTTAGTTTAGATAGTGTTTATTTTCCTTTTTGTTAATCTTCAGCTAAGGCAATATATATATTAATTTTCAAAGATGACCGTTGGGGATGTAGTATGGATCCAAGGGGGCGGTAGCGTGCAAATTTTGGGAAACACTGATCTAAACGAATGATAAACACATTTCAGATGACAAAGCTAGACTGAAATGAATTGCAATGGAAATTTTACTATGTTAAAGTGAAAACGAAATATATTTAATAAGACAAATCAGGTTTTCAAAAGTTTAGAGAAAATTAACAAGAATGTTATTCCAACCAAAGTAGCGGTTAAACGCAGGTTAAGAAGCAACAGCTTACTGTGGTTCATAGTGATGCCTTTTTGCCTCTTTCGTATTAAAAAATTAGTTCATTATCATTTCCATGTCAAATAAAATAGAAAGTGAAAGTACGTCCCTTAAGCCTTTGACTATTATATTTTATTTAATAAACATTCATTCCTCTTTCTAGAAATAGTTTCACAAATTTTCAATAACAAAAAGTTTAAATATACTCTACAATGAACCCAAAATCAGCCTTATTGCTTTATACACGTTAACGTAAGGTCTTCCGATAAAATAAGTTCCCAAATATGATATATACGCGTCATTGCTATCTCATGAACAATTACTCAAAAGAGCCATGAATGGTGTACCACGTAGATTTCTATGTGGTTGATTACGGTCAGACATTTTTAATAACAGATCACAGAATAAAACAAACATAGAGATAATATAATATTTAAGGATTTAAGTGTATACTCCTCTTTTTGAGCGTCTCGTTAGTTCGGTGAATTGATATTTCAGGTTAGAATTTCAGAATGACGAAACGGAAATTAGTACACCCACGCGCTCTATCTTCCTTACTAAAGGATGCAGAAAAAAACAACAAGAAATATACCGAAGAAACCCCCTTCGTGCCATTACAGACCGTTTCACGAAGCGTTTTATTCCGCAAAGAATTGAAATAAATTCCGATCAATAGGGATAATTGCTATATTTCACTCTTCCATCATATTCTCGATGTAATCATTTTATAAAAAAGTCTGTTAATATTGCGCGACTTTAAATTCAAAATTTTTTTTGCTTTAAAAGGCGTCAACTATAATATCTCAAGTTATCGGTTCTGGTATGTTAATCTACACATACGTAGATACGATGCCTAGAAAATCGTTCCTCGGAATAATTATAGTATACATAATTTACAAAGAGGTGTAAACGTAAAGTTACACAGGAACTCTGAAAGAGGTTAATCTTATTGAAACTGAACTTCTTATATCAGATTGTATAATTTAACTATTCCAGGCAAAACATTTCGCCCAAATTCTACACATACTTTTGATTTTGCGAGTATGCTTCTTCAATTAAAAGTCATTTAAGTTATTGCATACGTGATGGTCACAGCTGCCCCTGCGTTTATTTCAAACGGCAAACAGTTACTTAAAGAAATAAGTAAACGCGTACTTACTCGACCTTTGTGAGCGCAGAAACCTTCCATAAAGTAGTTACACGTACCTGCAAAAGAAAAAGTTTTACATTACTACATGGCACTTATATAAACAATAATAAATTCCGCGAAATCGCAGAGACTGTATCATAAAAATGCACTAGAAGAATCGTACGAGTACGTAACGTAAGTCTTCCTTTGAAGTATCGAAAGCGCATCAAATTATTCCGGCAGCCAAGGGGTATACGTTGATTCGACAAAGAGAATTCCACTTGTTTCGGTTAAGCGAATTTGCCAACTGAGTTAAAAAAAATATCCATTGGATCCGGGAAAAGCAAAAATTGCCTTCAGTTTACGATGAGAGGATTGTGAGGTATAGAATAAATTCGCCCGTAACAAATTTCAAGGACTAGTTATTTTTAATCCCGAGGGAGAAATGGCCTGAACACGCATCGTTCACTTCAGCAGAACCATTTCCAACAGCAATCGGAAGGCTCGCCCACGCGTCAATGATTCCATCCGGCAACCTCTGGAAATAAACGCCGCAAAAAAAGAATTCGAAAGCACACCAATGGAAAAAAACATGAAGCGACCTTTCTCTGCCTTTTCCCGTGTTTATTTATCCCCGAACGCTACGGAAAAGCGAGAGATAAAAAGAAACAGAAGAATAACAACCCCCGTGCCGATATTGCTATTTAGCGGTGAGCTTTCTATGCGTATCTCGTGGCAACAGCCGACCCAGACGGCAGAATCCTCTAGCGGACAATATATCGAGGATTCTGCGGTACCCACCGCAAACATGACGATTTCAGAAACTTTTACTAAAAGCAACGTCTCTTGAAAAATCCTCGTACAACTCTTTTGAGAGAAGATAAAAGTGTAATCATGGAGAATGCAGAGAGGACTGGAAAGTATAGGAATGCTTCAATGCCATTACATGAGCTCTGTTCCGCGAAGATAACTCAATTAGCTCACAACATTCCTGACTTTAGAAACATCGAAGGAACGTGATTGGCTCATAATTACTGACAGTGTAAAGTAAATGCTGGTAACACTGAACTAAGGCGTGTCTGAATGTTGATGTTCCATGTAAAACACTAGCCATAAACGCCTAGAAGCTAATAAGGAAAATAGAATAAAGGGCACTTGAAGCATTTGAGCTTGGTATTGCAGGAGCAATGGCGAAGGTAAAATAAATCTGGAGTAAGATTGTTTAGATTAGAAGAATACGGGACATCTTTAAAGTATTTTATGCTTTCAAAGCATACAAATTACACAATCTATTTTTGATTCCTGAATGGCAAAAAGATATCAGATTTTTTCATGAAATATTTCATAATTGAAAATACAAGCTAAAAGGAGTAAATTGTAGCGGAAATATGAAACATAGTATTCCTGGCGTCTTTTAAGCCGTATCCATACCGTTTCATTCAAATCGGTAAAAGTGAAGAAATAATTAAAAGAGTTTAAGATTTCAAAGGAAATTATTCGCTCCTTTATCCCAATTGGTAATCTTCTTACATTTTTTCAAATTTTTACATCTACATTAATACCCTCCAAGCCGCTTTTCGGCGTGTGGCAGTGGGTGCAAACAACAAGCGTTCGAGTTATCTCTTCAGCTTATTGCTGTCGCGTATCGTTCGCGGAAAGAATGAGTTCTTAAAACGACTTGTCATCGCATCTATTTCTCTTATTTTACGCTCGTTGTCGGACAGGCCGAAGTAGCGGGGGGGTCGCAAAATACCGATTACTTCTACTATAGAACTATATACTATAGAAGAAAAATCAAGCTAAAACTAACGTCAAACGATTAACTATAAAAACAGCAATTTAAAAATTATACCAAAAGTTACAAACGCATTCAATTTACTTGATGTCATACTTCTATAATTGATACACAAACTAAATTACCTTTCTATCGAAAATATTCTTAAATCCAACTCCATAGTACTGGTCCAATCGATTTCCTCAAATCCTTATTAAGTGGAGAATTTCCAGGAAGATGAACTCCAATAGTGAGATGAAATGGGAATTGATGGTTAGGCTAATCAATAGAATTGAGTGTGGATGGTATCCACTCGAGCAGTGGTGATCTGGGATTAGATAAAACTTTCAACGGGAGAAACGTCAAATTCAGAGTTGTTACAAGAGAGAACATCCGTACATTCACACAGAGAGGTAATGAAGTTACTTAATTAACCGCCGAGTACGTGGAAAGCATTCCTTATATTTGTAAGCATTCCTTGTATTTGTAAGCGATTCACTGAGGCGATAAGCACCGGATTTGAAACAATTCGCGAAATAAATAACTAATGAGGAAAGAAAAACGCGGAAAGGCAGTGCGCCGAAGCTAACGATCGCAAATCATTTCTTCTCTTCGAAAAGAGGAAAAAGGAACGACATCTAGCGTCGCTAACAAACCGAATAAAAGCTTTAAAATAAAACGTCATCGTCCTGAAAAGCGAGAGAAACAAACGAAAAACATGTTCCGCGCTTCCAAGAGAATGGAGGAATTTTCCTAAAAGTCAAGGAAATGTGAATGCGGAATGAAAATTCCCCTGCGATGGGAATATTCCAGAAGAGAGCGATTTATAATGGAGAGAAGTGATGTAAGGAGGACGTGCACAATGTGTATGCATAAAACATGCTCAGCTATGGAGCCGAGCGAAGAAAGGGGAAACGATAGCGGCATTCTACCCGAAGAGATGTTCAGGAAATAAAAAAGACGAATAAAATCGATTAGATGAGATATGTAGAGCGAAGCTCTCATTACAGCGATACATTATCCGGATTAAAAACATACTCGGAAAAATTATAGATCGAGCCGCAATCGTCTATGATTTACAATAAATAGATTTCTTCGGTCGTTCATTCAAAGGTTTTACGAGGTCGATTTTGAAGTTATACTAATCTCTCTACTATTGATATTCACGTTCTTTGGGTAATATACACATCAAAGTACCAATGTGAAAACAACTAATTCCGCAGGATGACTTGAGTTGATTTCTCGATAAAACGGTTTACTTAAGCTACGCATAAGATTAAAAGAAAAACATTCTGGATTACTAAAAAGTTCTTCTCACTCCCGGATTCCAGCGAATAGAAATATTACTTAGAGGACAAAATAAAAAGTTATTAAACTAAAGCAGCAATAAGAAAAATAAATTATTTATGCGAGAGTATCTTTCCATCAGTAAGCGAATAAGTTCAATGCGTATTAAAAATAGATTAATAGCCACGGTGCTGAGATCGAATTAAATTATATTTCTTCAATTTATTACTTCTAGTAAAGCGTAATTCGAAAGTTAATCACAATTAAAATCCTGGAAAAATTTTTGGACGGAGAAATGAGTTGAGTAAGTCAGATAATCTCGTTAAATTTGATTCCACAAAATGAGCAATAATTTAAATCAAAAGGATGAAAAAATTGCCTACACACGAATACTAAAATAACTCACGACCAGTTTCGGCGACTGATTACTAGATTTCCAAAAAACAACCCCTCTCTCTGTGGCATAATTGAAGAACATAAAGAACGCAATTACCCTGAAAAGTAACGAAAATTTTCTAAATTGAAAAAGCACACGAAAATTAAACAACCATTTTCATCCTATTATATTGAAGTTTCAGCTGGGCATTGAAAGATTTTCACGGCCTTGAAAACCTTAAACGACCTTAAGGTCTTGAAAACCGTTATCGACGAGAGGAAATAGTAAAACAAAGGAATGTAGTGTGAGAGAAAAGGCTTGCCTGCCTTCAGCCGTGAAAAGAAAGTAACAACGAATCCTAATTGGTTTGCTGGAACGCATGGGCTCCGTTGCATAAGAAAGTGAGGGTGTGTGTGGAAGGGAGTATCCCCAAAGGGTTTTACGGCTGTTGAGCGATGCGAGGGTGAACCACATTGGGGGCAAGGAAGAAAATGGTACACGCATATGGGAGGTCAAGGGATCGATCTTCTCACGAGTTTCGTTATGAAAGTTTAAAGAGTGGAGCATGAGAAACGAAGGTAAGGAAGTTGAGCGAACTGTCAAGGGCAGAAGCGCAGAGTGTAAGATGCGTCCCGCGTATAGAGAAAATATTTGAGAACGGGCTTTGATCACATCAGCTGGGCAGGAGTCTATATCTTTCCACGCTGTAACTAAAGTATTATCAATTGTTTCAATAAATAATGATAACGAACAATTCATTTCGACGTCTTTTCTTTTTAAAATTCCCAAAGTGAGAATGATCTATACTGATCTAAATCTTCAATAAAGATTTCTTCAACTGCTTGAGTAGCATTCATAGTTTCCACAATAGTATTTAGATTTAAAAGAATTTAACGATCGATGTACTAAATACCGGATGGCTGACAAGAGTAGAGCATCTCTTGTGAGATGATTTGTAAACATGGACATTTCAATTTCAAATTAATTCAAGGATTAAGGGAAGGTGTAAATACTTTGTACGATGAAGTCGTACGGCTGAATCCCAAGTGTAAAAATAGTGACATGACAGGGACTCAAACCCAGGTCTCCCACTTTCTCCCTCACCCTTTGCTCCCTTTGTGAGCGTGCGCATAAAGAATTCCCTTAACAATGTGGGAAAGATGGTTATCAACCGGTTAGTAACCTGCCCGGAAAGTGGGAGACCTGTGTTCGAGTCCCAGTTATGTCGCTATTTTTCAGACACTTGTTATTCCTTCAAATTAATTAATTTATGTGGGACTTCACAGCTATGAGTTATAAACATAGTCAGACCTTAATCTTTCCTTTTCTTCATGCATAAAACCTACTATTTAAGAATTATTTTGTTTATTTATTATGTTCCTGTTTAAATGCCTGTTCCCACCTCTGCTTTTCTTTTCCTTCAAATTAATTAATTCATGTGGGACTTCACAGCTATGAGTTATAAACATAGTCAGACCTTAATCTTTCCTTTTCTTCNTCAATTATTTATCGGTATAAGAAGTTTAAAATAAAGAATAAAATCATCCAGAAATACGGTTTAAAGCAAGTGCGACTATTATTCTCAAGAAGGAAGAGCCATGAAAAAAATAACGTCTGAAACCATTACTTTTCTCAAGAATTAACCATGATAACTACATATCAATCGGAAATGTTTCGATTAACTGATCGTACGGGTTTATTAAAATGTTGAGATGAAAGATAGAGAATGTCGAAGTTTTCAGGACTCAGTGAATGATGATTTTATAAATTTGCACAATTTCGTTGTGCTTCGTTTTAAGTTGAAAATCTAAAACCATAGTAATTGCGTAACGTGAATAGTTTTCAAATGAAATACGCCTCATTTTACAATCCTCCTATCTGTAACCAAATGGACGCTAAATTAAACGTGCGGAAAATGTGAGAGAAAAATATTTCACTCCAATTTCAATTCAGTAGCAAGCTAGATGGATTGAAACTGATACATCCAGAGACGTATAAGTAAAAAAATAGATCCTCTATGCGAAAAGTTGTTCAATCTCATAACTAAATTTACGCCCGTTTAAGTATTTCGCGAGAAATAAATAGGAAGACAAAGGTTAGCACCATAATGGTACGCAGAACGTAGTGAAGAAAGGCGAGAAGGCCTCTGCTTTGATCCTTTGAACCGTTCCGATGATTCTGAAAAAAGGAGAATCGAAGTCCGAAGGCAATACCGTGGAAGTTCCCAAATGAGTATTGCATGCAAATATTGGGTATTAGATAGGATAACTCAGTCGGAAAATTAACTTCATTACTCGATGGGCACGTGTGGCACGTGTGAGAGGTCACTTTGGCCACTATGAATGCCACGCATCGATCCGACGCAGCATCTGGCAACCCTGACGATTCATCCACCGTTGCTTTATACCCAACTCGCCTGACATAATACCTACACCTTGAATATAGAGCAAACGTATCCAATTAAACCTATGTTCGATTAATCGGTAACCGAATCATACATACGATTAAGCAGGCTACAGGGTGTAAACTACGCTGTAATTCTATCAATGAATTAGAGGAATCGATTTGTACTGAAAATAAGAGCATAATAACAAGAATTCCCTCCCGTCTTTTCTCCTCTAAAAGTACTCTTTTCTTCCCCTCTTTGTATCCTCTAAATATATAAGCTCTACATTATCCCACTAACTACTTATCGTAATTCAAACTTGACGTCTGTTCTGATCTGAATTATCTTTTAGGATTGTATATTTTTGGTCTATTCTATTTATGCGTGTTTATAGAGCCTTTTTTCTACTTATTTTACCCTTTTCCGTCTTCTTTTTAAAGCTAAGTTTGTAAAATCAGTAGGTTTCGCAGGTTTGTCACCTCCCCCTCTTCGTAGGTATTTTCCTTCAGGCTCATAAGCGTAGACAACACTTTTTTAGTCTATATAATATTTTCTTTTGTATTGGTTTTTCCTTAGTTAAACTCCCAATATCCCTTTCTTTCTATCCGTACTGGCAAAATCTGCAAGAGGAGACTATTAAATCAATCTCGCTCTTGAGTGATTAAAGTAAAGACGTATTATCATTATTATCATGTTTAGAGGTCTCTTTTTCTTACATTATTATCATGCTCAAAAACATACACTTGAACCACAGAAAAATTTGCAAAGTTTCTTTTACCGCCGAGTTATTCGTTTTCAATTGAAAATATAATATTTCTTTTCATTACGTCCACTTCATATGGAATTAACTCTACAAGCACCGTTAAATTTCTAATCACCCAGGATCTTCTTTTGTTAGGTGGTCGTTTTTTGCAGCGACAAAAAGAGCGTAATCCGAACAGAATTTAAATTAGCCCAACAGTACACGTTTCAAGTGTCATTTTCTTATTGATTGATATGAACGTAAACTGGGTCAACAAAAAGCCACATTGAACTGCAATAAGCGAGTATCTCAGAGCAAACAAAAACTAAACGTACATGTGTAAAATAATAATATTGCGACTGCAAAACAGATTAGAAGCAATGCATTTACTTAGACAAATGCTCCCCAGATTTTCCGAAAAATTCAGGAATTAACCTTAATTACAGTTCCTAGTTATTACGCATATGAGGTTTTTTTAAGTTATGCTTGCACCCACGAAATATGAAACTTTAACAATTAAATGTAATTCTTTATCAATTGACCGTGAAGATTCGATAGTCATTAGTTATTTATCTATATCCAACATTTACTGTAAAATAATTATCATCGTATCACGACTTATGTGTCAATTACATTGAGAGGATTTCCGTATGTTCACCTTCGAGTAGAGAATGTGATCTCACACATTTTTACATCTGTGTGCATAATAAAGCATTTGTTAATAACCATTGGATGATGAAATCTTCTTTCCTCCAAATCAATCCGGGTTCGATGCTAGGTCACTCTGATAACCCGCTACAAGTAATATTTTATGCTAAATTATGCACTGTCAATCTTTCTTCGCCGAGATTGATAATTAATTTGCGAGTTGGATATCTGCACAATTAGAAAGATAACACACTGATGGTTAAAACATCCATCACATCCACTGAACGTTACTTTAATCGTTCACACAGGTAACAGTTTGGCTTTAACCAAAATTAGATTCTCCACATAATTAAAGATTACAGATTCTAGTTATAGCCATATCGTTAATGCGTTTTGGCAAAACATAACACATTAATTTATTATATATAATTTATAAATACCACCGTCTCATCGACGCTTAGCCCTTAAGTCGAAGAAACATTTACAATGTAAATAATTATAGCCTGAGTGAATTTCATGGAATGCAGGGGCAACTAACTTAAGAATTATTACCCTATCGGACATTAAACGGATGAAATAGAATTATTTCTTCGGGGTAACATTTAAACACTCAAGAGTAAATGTCCAATTT
This sequence comes from Ladona fulva, assembly GCA_000376725.2. NCBI lineage: Eukaryota > Metazoa > Arthropoda > Insecta > Odonata > Libellulidae > Ladona > Ladona fulva. Next base: position 274,057 of record KZ308220.1, on the reverse strand, counting down.
CCAATCATTAATCATTTAAGATTGCGGCCATAATCTGCCTGGATCCAATTACCATTTCGAAGATGAATCCTATTGAATTCTAATCAATTCTGTTTTAGGATAAAATGAAGAAAACTTTGAAAGAGATCCATCAACGGTTCCCGTTGGAAGTTTCTCGTTATCTTAATTTGAGATCCGAGTGCTCGGATTTCAGAAAGAGGAAGAGATTCACTCCTACTACATTGCCATTGACGTCCTTCCTTAAGGAAACAGCCTTAAGAAACTTACAGCAAAATCCTTTCCAGAAAATATCCGTATTTTATTTTCAACTTTCCACGACTGGCCTTAATTTACAAACTTCACAATCACCCATGGAATCAACTTCCTTAACATGGTTCATTCGAATTTCCGAACAGACTGTTTCAAAATTTACTTTGTAATGGAATCATGTGAAACAACTTCGAATTCTCAATTTAAATAGATTAATTTTCAATTAAAAATACAAATTAGAATGCAAGTTTTTGTGAGATGTAGAAAGACTAAGCGGAGAATAATACTCTTTCAGAAACCAACCGGAATAGAAAAAGTAATAGAATTTGACTTACGTAATAGATATAGATAGAAATATAATACTAAAGAATTGTTGGATTGAAATAATGAAGTAATATTAAAGAAATTGTTGAAATAAACCATAAAAATGAAACCTAGATACGGATCCTACATAAGATATCAGTCAAAATGTAGGAAGATAAGAATATAAGAAAGAAGTTACGATGGATGCATCTTAAAAGCGGATGGCAAGGAAAGCAAACCTGCAGAGAAAGTTCAGGAAATATTTCAGAAAAATTAAATTAAAACAGGCAGAAGAATTTTCAGGCAAGAAAACGATTAATTATATATGTTTACATGTCATGTTGTATCCGATTCAAGAATCAAACCATCAGAATGGCTTAAAAGATTCTGACTTCCGATGGCGATAAAAAACCGGTATCTTCTCTAAATAAGGGCATATTAAAAATTGGATTATAAAAATTATAGGAAATAATAATAAAGGAATATTATTATTATTCTATATATACGGGGGTGCATACACGATTGGACGCAAGAGGCTTCGGACCAGCTTTTGGACCGGAATATTCCCAATAGTAATCTTGTAGAAACAACACATGACACAAAACGTATCCAGATACTTTGTGAAGGGTATATTTTCAAAAAAGCAAATATTTGAAGCATAAGAAAACCATATAAAGAGGACAAAAAGATTATCTGTTGTATCTTGTTGATTATCACAGAGGGGTGAAGACCTTATAACAAGCGCCTCATAACAAGGTCACACGTGCAATGGCTCGATAATTCAAATTAGCTCGACCGTTCATGCAAATGAATTAAAAACTGCATGCATATTCCAAAACATTGGCGATCATAGAAGGTTGCAGAACTCATTTTAATTCAAGTAGTGTCATAGTTCCTGAAGCTCCTCATTCAATGCGGTTAAAGAATTAGGTGTAAATATGTTGTTATAAGCGGAAAATCCTCAATTCTTTTACTCAAGGAGATAAATTAGGAGCAATTCGAATAACGTAGTGCGTCAAATTCAAGTAAACAAGCGCTATTAATAAATTAGGATAACGCCAATGAACCACTCCTATAATTAGCTTATGCGTACTTCTATAATTGACATCTGTGATGTCATCTGATAAATGATACGGGAAATGGGATGGGAAACGTTTTCTTCTCCATGACTCCGTTTTCGTATGCAACGTACATGAATTCAAACAAATCTATTTCAGGCTACGATATTCCCTAAAAGATAAGCAAGACAGATACCTCATTAATTCGTATCATTTCTCCACACTTTCTCTCTTCCGTTTCATAACCTTCGTAGATTAAAAGGTAAGGTTACTGATAAATAAATGTTCTGTTTTGAAAAACGTTCATTTTTCAATATCAATGAAATCAAAATCATAGTCGCTGAAATCAATATGTTTATATAAATTTAACACGGAAAAGAGCAAGCTTTCTTGGATAAGAGGTAGAAAATGTTAACATTATGAAAGAGGTGCTGATTAATCAACTATCTTTCTAAAACAGGAATATTATTCCAGTGCTCTTTTTTGCCATAAGCAAGTAACCCTCATTTAAATTAACACCCAGCATGAGCAAGGAAGGATGATTTCGAAATAAGCCCGCTGATAGGGGAGTGAGGCGAGGGCTTCCTGCAAATAGAAATAACGGAATAAGCCCCTGGTAGCAGGTGGTTGCGCTGTAAATTGAGCAAAAGAAAACAGTCGGGCCGAGAGGGAAGGAACTCAATCTGAAATGAATCGGCTGAGCGGATGCAAGGATTATTCGAATGGGCTCCATTGTGTGTTAATCGCCGTCTATGGAGAAGACAGCCAAAGATCGTCATTATGAAAATCGGAGGACGCGAAGAGGAAGTCTTCCTTAAAATGACTAGCTGCTGAATATTCCGAAACAAGAACAGCACTCGGCAATGATTTATTCATAAGAAGGAATTTCTAATAACGCACCTCCGAGCATAACACACTTTGAAAAATTGTATAAATGGTAACTGGCTGAAGAATTCACAAATGGCAATGAAAACCACAGGTACGCGGATTCTGAATCTCATCCGGAACAGCGTTTTAAAATTCACGGTTAAACTGAAAACGCACAGCATCGCTATGTGTATCACAAATTGCACGTTTGTGTTACAATGACCCTTTGGAATGCACTGAGCACAAATTTAGGTCACATTCACATGGAATAATTAAGTCATGCGGAATACCAGACCAGGTAGTATATCAACGTAAAGAGAACGAAAATACACGAGAGTAAAATTAAGAGATAGGTGGAATAGTAGCGCAATTCATTAGATACCGCACGAAACGTAGGCCTAACCATATAGATACGGTGTAGAGATTTCATAAAAATAACAAAATTTCTCCTCATTTACGCATATACTCCGATTTAACTTCGTGGTATAAACTAACACAAAAATACTTCATGACACAACCTTATACTGAACCACAATGTTATACAAATCACGGTCATGGTTTTGTGGCGAAGCTACACTCACACCTATTAATGTAGCTTCGCTACGAACCATGGTCGTGATCAAGGACGGATTTACGCTATAAGAGGCCCTATGCACAAAGATCAGTTTGAGGCCCCCACTAGGAATTGTAAGAGAAAGTTCGAAACTCATCAAATACGCAAATGTAAATGCCACATAAATCTCAGCACATCACTACAGAATAGACAAACAAGTTTTGAATTGCAATTCATAGTATTTCTATGAATTATGATAAATGATGGATATACAATTTTATATTATACAGTGACATAAGCAGACTTAGTCAACGTTTACAAAATTCTTTCTTATAGCGAAAGAAATTGTTATTGAGTGTTTATTAGCATAGTCTTGTTGAGGCCTTCCAAAAGTTTGACGGCCTCAACTAGCGCCTATTGCGCCTAATTATAAATCCTCCCCGGTCGTGATTTCTACGACTTTCATAAAGCCTGTTCATAAAGCCGTTTTTCTAATTAAATCGAAAACCTTAACCTCAGCTATCCCGTACAAAAGCTGTATTAAAAATAATTAGATGTGTCAAAATAATTCACTGATGACAGATTAAGACAATTTAAAATTAATATGGTCAAACGTGACTTTGTGGAATTTCACACACATCTTAAAAGAAAGAACACTGTAACTTCAACAACAGATTTTTATTAACTAGTTTCGTTAACCAGTTGACATCTTCTGGTGAACACCTCGTCAACTAGTTAACGGAATTAGCCAATTAAAATCAGATTTGAAAGTTACGAAATGTCCTTTGTTTTAAGGCAGGTTAAATGCTGATTTCTCATGTAATTGTAACTAAATTGAGAATCAACGCTAAATTACTATCTGAGAATTTTCGAAAAATTTTAAACTAAATCGAAAAATTTCGACGATGAATTTCTCACTGAAAACAGACTTCTGCGCCTATTAATCAAGGCTCCGAAAATGTTTATTCTCCAACGAGCGAGTCTCGGTTGAATCGCACAAATCATAGAGCTTTCTTCCCATTGGACAAGTATAATCAATCTCACAGAAGGCACTCGTAACCATGAAGATATAGGGTTTTCGGAAGCCATCCAGTCACACGAAAACTAAATGTGGAGAAAACACAAATGAAAACAGTGGAGTGTCGGGAAGATGAATTACAAAATTACCTCGAGGCTATTGTTGCTGGTGCAAATAACCAAGAGGATGATTGACGGCACGATTACTTAAAAGCATTGACTGATTTTACGTATATTTAAAAATTCATTTCCCAAAGCCCATAAATGGAGAAAACTATGATAGGTAAAAAGAGTAAAAACATTACATAAATAAAAATTGATATAATACTTCTTATATAGATTATAAATATATATTTCCTATAAATCTATAGGACCATTATATCCTGCAGAAGTAATAAATCTTTTAGACTTGTGTGATGATGGGCATCTAGAAGGGTCGTATACGGTTGATTGAATAAAAAAATTTAATGGTACTCATAGAATAAAACTGGCCATCACTATACAACCTTTTCTATCATTTTCACTCAGTGCAATGAGGATGGAATTCATACCTATCTGCTATAACTTATTTTCTCCTCTGTCATTTTGGAGAATATTCTCCTTTCAGCAAACTAAAAACTCTTAATTTGATGGGCTCGATAATGCAAATTCTCCCAGAATTATTTTTGCATACATTTTATTTTTACATACATAAATATGATTTTTCCTCCTCATACTAAGCACTAAGCATGTACGATTACCGTAAATAATTCTACCGTCCACTAAATATAACATCTTAACAATTAAATTTAAATTCTTATCAATCAACCATTGAGAAGCCTTAGTCACTAGCTAAATTCGATATAATACTGTCAAATAATTATCATCGTACCACGACTTACGTATTAATTACATTGAGAGAGTTGCTGCATGTATGTTCGCCTAAACATACAGAAAAAATCATTTACATCTTTATGCAGAATAAGGGGTTGTCCTTTAGGTCTTTCTCCGTAAAGACTGATAATTAACCTACTAAATAGATGTCTGAATAATTAGAAAGACAATACATCGATGATCCCTACTTTAATCATTTATCTTGGTAACACCTTGACTTTAGCCAAAATTATATCAAACACCTCAAAATTTGGTTAAATGTGTATTTTTCATTCATAGTCTTCAGGAGTAATATTGAAGTGCAATCGATGTTTAATTTCTTTCAGCATTAATCACAATTCACTGAAAAGTGAGAAGAATCGGGGATGAAGAATTGTATACTTCTTACAAATGAAAAATTTGACTCAAGGCGATCGCATTTACGGACACAGATTCAATTTCACTCTTCAAAAATACATTCCTTATATACACGTAGTACAGACAAATCTCCAAGATCGAAATCTCATATTTGCAAAAGTTATGATGGTAAAAAATTAAGAGTATTTGTAAATGAAAAATTCTGCCATCTGAGGAGATATATTTTGGCGTGAAAAAAAAATTATTCATGAAATTATTTTTACTTCACACTGAAACAACTCCCGGTAATCCAGCTAGAAGGACATTTTGAAGTGTTATTTCTCTCAACTTTCCTTTTACTATGGATAAATCGTAGTCTTAAGACTAAGAGAGACCCGTAAAGAAATTGAAAGAAAATCAGAGGGAAAAAAAAAACAAAAAATAAAGAAACGATCAAAACACCAGAAACATGTAAATTTGTCAACATCAACTTCTGGTCGTGAGGAGATTAGAAAGGTCGATTTCTAGACAAGCGATGACGTCATACGTATTCGTGACGTATGAAAAAATCCATGGAGTGCTCGCGACGTGTTCCATTAAAACGAACGCTCTTCTGGGCTTAAACTTGGGAGACCATGGCCTGAATTGAGATGAGCAAAATTCTAGACCGTTTACCGAGACGTCTTCGCAAAAATCCCGAAAATCTAGGAAAGTAGAGCACAGAGAAGAAAGCTTTATTTTTCACTCAAAGTCAGCACATTAATTCCTCAGAAGATCAGTCGAGAAAATACGCAAATCCTACTTAAGAAGAAAATCATTAAAATGTTCCAAGAACTCACATTTGCCGTAGAAACTAGAAAGGAAAAATATTTTTGCTCATCCATACTTGGCCACTTGTTTCATCGCCGAATAATGATTCCAAGTCGACGTCAGAGACAACGATAATGACGGAGAGACCGAATCACGAAGATTGACACCCTTCTCAAAGACGCTATTCGAGAAAAATTCCGTCTATGAATTGCATGTTTTTGACATAAATAATAAGGTACAGGCGAAAGAAAAAAAAGTCATATCAATGCGGGTAACATAAGATTAAGGATTTACGAGAAAATTTTTCTGCGATACGCGTAGCAACGTATTAAAACTGGCCTCCTCTCCAACACATGATCGAGGATCAAGTACATAACATTATCTTTCGTAGTTGCCACGGTCGTTTCTTTCAGTCTTGCCTGTAAATGACACCGTAGAATGAAGGTATCCTAAAGCTTATCCTAAGTAGAACATTGATAAAAACGTTGCATATATACGACGAGGAGAACATAAAAACTCTTATATATGAAATTTTTCGATAAAGAAGAATGACTGAAGGTGCGTTTAGAATCGTGAAACATGTAAGTAGGTTGTCGAATAGGTTTTTTTGCCGAAACGTCCGAAATTTGCCGTACCGCACTTTTATATCGACATCTGAAGAATTTATTTATTATACTAGCCAATACAAAATTGTCTATCTCTCTATCGCAAAACAGAAAAGATCCTAGGAGAAGAATCTGCGCCAAAATTGTCATTGCTTTTGGAGCAGCCACAGAATTCCGTTCGATAGTGAGTGCCACTAACAAGTGTAAGTGTAAGTGATGCAGAGACGGATTTCTCGGTTCTCTAATCGCACGGTGTCAACAAAAAGCAGGAATAGGGAATGTGAAGACAACCCAACTTAGAGAATCGTAAAAGAAGGTGCGGTACTGGCAGATTCTCTTGCAATGTGTAAGAGAAGGGAAGAAATTCATGAATGTACACTCATTCAAAATCCTTTTACACCTTTATTCTGAATTTCAAACTATTAAAGTAGTCTATAAAAGTAAATCTTCGCTAAAGATATAAATTACGTTTACGTAAATATTCTAAGGAAATATCGACCACAAATTTATCAAAGTTTACACGTCATTAATGTTTATACGTTTCTATGATAAAAACTGAAAACGAGTTTTATGGTGAATAAATCCATCGCTATGAAGCTATAAACATTCTGCAAGACCTCTAGAAATTCTTAAATATTCCGTTGGTTTTCCATTATCCGCGTGTTCCCCACACTCTTCCAACCAATTCATTATAGCGGATAATAGGAAGTTGACCGTAACTCTACCTTCAGCAATTTGGCACTACTTCGCTGGTTAAAGTTAAAACAGTGACTCACAATTCGAAAAGGTCGACCTTTCCCTTCCTCATCATTCCTAAAACATCAAATGCTGGAGCATTTTCCCCGCTCTATTGTGTCAAAGGCACATTTCCCTCCCTTCTGCGGATTCTATGAGACCGCTCAATTTTCCTGCCCTACTTGGGCCTCTAAAGCATCTATTTATTCTCCAATTGCCAATACCTATAAAAGAGACTTTTCCGTTTCTATCAGAACATGCTGTATCGGCGCTTTAAGACACGAACTTTGCCCTTCGTTAGTGAAACTAATTATTAAGGTGGCCATTGATAATAAACTACCTCCGGTCGAAATTTCGTTTGATGCAAAATAGGGTTTAAACGATGAAAGTATGAGAACGAGTAACTGAATGGCCGCAAGACTGTTACGGTTACGTAAAATTTCAAAGCTCACCTCTGATCATTAGACATTGTAGTTCTCAATTAGCCTTAGGTGAAAATAAAGAACTTTACTCTTGTAGAAGTTTATATAGGTCAAAAGTCTTTAATCCAACGTTTCAGTTTACAAACTATAATGTTCACAATATGAAGGTAATTTAACAGAGGATATGAGCAAGTTCCGTCGAAATGTTCTAAAACTATGTCATTGGATACTATGAACGCAGTGCCTAAATGAATCAGCGTTTGAGGTTCTTATTCTTATCAGTAGGGCATCATAAAAATCTTGCTTGTGTAGAATCCTAATATAACTTCCTAAATGCATTTATACGTATTAATTTTAGATGAAGGCAACATACTTTTTGGCTACATTCAGATTTCTACCGGTCCATCTATTCCCCGAAGGATATTTTTACCGATATACACTTCTACTATTAAAAGTACTAAGTAATCACAATGTACGGTTATTCGATTTGTTCACTTCTTAAGACTATTCTTTCATTTTTTATGATACAAATTTGCAAGAGGGACAATTCAATTGGAAGCATTTTTCACTCAATATAGAGACAAAAAATAACACCGAAGCTACGTTGTAACAATAAACGATACACTATATCAAACATTGTGAGTTAATATTATTGCTCATACCATAACTACAATTCTACGTAACGGTCTTCAACTTATTATTGAACTATATATTATTATATTACTACTGTTATTTAGCATTCCTAAAACTGTTTTATACAATCATACCATTACATTACCCATTACATGAAATATAAATTAAAGCAACCAATCCCACCAATACATATATATTTAGCTGTACATTTAATGACATCTCCATCAAATGAACGTCGGAAGAAAATGAAAACGTCATAACGCATACTGTTTCACTTAGTTACGAAATAAATTGGTTTTACAGGGGTACCTCGACTTACTAACTTAATTCTTTCCAGTTCAAAGTTCATAACTCGAAAAGTTTCCATCTCAAAACTTAGTTTTCCACCATATCTTTCCAGCTTTTTGGTTTACACGTCGAAATTAATGTTGTATCTGGTGGTAAAAAAAGAGTAAGAAAAAAGTTGGTGAGGGGAGAAATTCGTATTTCAAGGCGTCCGCAAGTCGAGGTAACACTGTATAACATTAAAACGAAAGGCTAATTTTAATTAAGGGAAACCGAATGAGTACATCCTATGAAAATCTATCCCACATTAGTCGTTCCATAAGCGCATCTCAGCATAATCAGCTGTTTCTTCCACAGGTAATTAAATATTCCTATTTAAAAAATGTAGTTAAACAGAGCATTCACCCACAAACTAAAGAAACACGACAGGTTTCGACGCATTAAAAATCATCTTTAGATTCAAAGCCTTAAGTCACGCCATCTATAGCCGCGCCATCCGATAGGTCCAAGGGGTGCATCGCTTTCGAACAGCGGCAACAGAAAGTGAGACTAACATTCTTACTACTATTACAACAACATCATTTGCTGTTTTCTGTGTGATAGTCTAGGAAACTATAGTTTTTCCTAGACTAGTGATACTAGTCTAGGAACGATCGTGATGTGAAATTAAAGATTTTCAAGCATTTAGAGGAAAGAAACATGGATAACTCAAGATGAGAGAGGAATATTTATGCAGTGGATTTAATCAAAGAATTGGAATCAATAAAAATTTTTCTGGTACCAAGAATAAATCCTACTTAGCCTTTGGAATTTATATTTAATTGAGAACAGAGTCTTTCGTAATTTGTAAATAGCTTTGCGTGCTTTACTGACACTTCCGGAGACTGTTACTGCTAAGATTATGATACTCAAAAGCAATCTGAAATATAAACAAATAATTACCATTCACTACGTCAGGATACGGAATATGCACAATTAAATGTTACTGATACTTCGCGACTAATGTAAGCTGGAGAACGAAGTCACAATACACTGGTTTGTCAAAAAATAATTTTTACCTGCAAATCAGGAAATGTATGGTTTTGGTATTTAATTTTAAGAGGCGGAAACTTTTGTTCGCACTCGGGTGGCAGATAGGTGCTGGCATCATCCCACATATGTTTCTGTAACTATCTGTCGAAGAGCTTCATTAAGAAAGAACTCAGTAGAGTGGTCTTTGAATCAGGAAGAAAGAATATCCAAAAGACCCACGAAATGTGTGACGGAGGGGATGAAAAAAGGGGTGAAAGTGGAACGGGGCTTTCGAAGGATTTCGAAAGGAGAGGAAAACGCTACGTGGCGACTTTGTAAGGAAGCCTTGGAGGAATAAATCTCTTTTTGTTTTCCGCCATAAATCCCTTTCCGATCCTCTTCTCGGTCGCTCACGTATTTCGAGGACGAGCAATCGAAGCAAGGAAATGCAAAAAATAAAGGAGAAGTAACATGGCCCCATACTGCGATGCTTTCGATTTCACGTCGAAGGCACATATATTTCTTACCTCAACGGTTCAACAGACAATATTTACTACGGGAAATGTCTTCTGGAAAAGATGCTTGAAACATGGCGACTAGGCTGTACACTATGTATAGACCAAACATCTCACACTTGCGTATTTATTCAAAACCACAGATGACTAGGATTCAGCGAATGCGTTTAGATACTCGTAACTCATCCCCTCACACATTAATTATCATATAAAGTTATATTGGTGGCCAGAAAAAATTATTAGTGATGGGAAGCAATTTTTACCAATTCCGATAGTTGTCTTAATTTCCGGTAATATTCCCGATCTCTGTAGTTTAATTTAATTAATGTATTTAATAATTTTATTTACCAATGAAAAACTTGGATAAAAGTTTTTAATAATAAAAGGAGCAATTTCTTTATTTAAATCACCCAGCTATCGTACTTATGTGCTGAAATTCGGAACAGTGAATTGGGTTCATTTTATTTTTATGTCAAACAGTTTTAATTAGAATTGTTAAATTAATATTTTGCAATAATGAGTGAATAAATAGTATTTTAAAGAAATAAAAAAACGAAAAACTACAACTGAAGCAAAGCAGAAGTAACAGGATTTATGGAAATTTCGAGAATTGTGTTGAAATTCCAAGATTCCAATTTTTACGCAAGAACAAGAGAAATTAATTCACATTATACACCACTTTAGTTTATCGTAAAATTCAAACGATAAATATTTATCTATTTATTTCTAGTACTAGAAATGGAATATTGAATTTTAAGCAAATAATTCCGAAGAACCCTCTTTGGAATCGGAAACAGGGTTTAAAATAATCCAGTTCCGATTCCCAAAAGTGCCATCTTTCCCTAATTCTTGTGAGTTCTGATACTTCCGATTCCCGATCTCGATTAATTGTCCGATAATCAAATTTGGCTATTATGATACAATCCTTTGCTTTTCCACACAGCAATTTAGGAAGTTTTCGAGAAAAGAAACATTAATGAAAAAATAATCTACCGACTACTTTGCATTGATAAAACCTGTGGAGAGAAAGTGTCCCGTTCTAAAAAATATTTGTCATTTAATCGAAACTATAACGAGAAATTATGATTAACATTACAGCGGAAATTATGATTAACATTACAGCGCAAATCTGCCTGCAGAATCATCACCAGGAAAGCTGTCTGGACCCGTCTACTATTGGCTACCAGAACTCGAAGGGGGATTAGACTTATTAGGCAAAAGTGGAGAGAGGAAGTTCGCCTTCGCTTTCCCAACTTAAATGTCATCGGTGGAGAAGTTCACGTAAATGCAGGACAGCCCATCGATCACAATTTTCATGCAATTCTACAAAGAGGGACAACCACAAACGCAATTCTTCAGTATATCTCATTCCACAGTAGTGCCTCATCATATTATAGCCATTAATAAAACAATAATCAATTCTTTTTCCTGAAATAAAGTAGAAGTACAAAAATCCACCATTGCAATCATAACTATCAAATACGAAAACTAACTTTAATTTATTTTTAGAGACTGTTTTACGCCTTTTTATTATATCAATGTAACATGTCTTATTATATTGATGAATAGTAGGAGTAATTTCAAAATTAATTTTCAATTTTTATTCCCAAATCACGTCAATTCTTTCCGGTGTAAATCTACCATCATATCTCGGAAACGTTACCCCCGCGGCCTAACAGGATAAATTATGCCCAGTCTAAGCAATGCACGAATGTAAGGTATACAAAAAGCTTATCTACAATAGCATTCATATTTAGGGTGGTGAAGCATTTGAAAATACGAAAGCGAGACATCAAATCAGTAAATAATAGATAACCGATCAATGCTCTCAAAGAGATAGTTGTACGGTAGTTCTTTGAGATATGCAATCAAAGAGATCATTACATCTTTGGCAGATAATGAATTACAGAAATTGAGAGCATTAATGGAGGAAGATCTGATGTACATACATAATGATAGGGATGAATGGATATGTAAGAAATTGACCCAATTCCTTGGAAAATGCTCAGCATCTATCAAAGTAGTGGGTATGCTTTGATTCAAATTGTAATTCACCAACTGAGAAGTCTAAAAATGATCTAAGGGCATAAAAATGTAACTAATTTTGATTCCCAGTGATAATGGTTATATGGTTTAATAACCAATAATTAAGTAATATAATTTTTCAGTCGTCGAACTACCCTCTTGAGATATTGACAGTAATTAATGCCATAAAAGATCAGAGAATCGTTTAAGTATAAAATGATTCCGAATATATATAAGAGTGCTATCTTTGGATTAAAATGCGCTATTCCAATTTACTGAAACTATGAAGAACTCGAGCTGAAGTTTCGTAAATTCAAAATTTTAAATCACTCGCACAAATTCCATCGACGTAAGAACGTCTTCTCCTAGTTCGTCGGGTCAAAGTTACTTAATAGAAAAAGAGATAAGAGAAACTTATTGAAATGTCCACGGAATTGGTAGAAATTTCGTTCGTGGGTTCAATTAGTTGGTTATTCTGAGGATGCAAAGATTACCTTAATAAGTCTCATTCACATTTAATGCCAGCCCCATAAGTCTCAAAGTGCATTTAATGACTGCCTGTTATATCTATATTTGTATAGGTTTTGGAGATAATCAGGAAAACATAAACTAATTCATGATGAAGTTGATGATGATGAACTAATAATTTAACAGACGCATTCGGCAGCGGATGGAACTAACATTGAAAACAAGGAGAAATAACGATGTAGGTTTACGAGTCCACCTTCCACGAATAATGGTTGGACATAAATTCCGAAGCCTTAGCGGGCGAAACAGAACGACTGTAGATAAGAATAAAATACATTTATTGTGAAAGGAGTCCATCCGTCAGATGAATTCGGGTTCTCATCGATAACTGGAGTCGCGAAGGACCTCTGTGGAGAAATATTTCATGAAAATAGATGGAATGTATGTAATCGAATGATGTAAATAGAAAATATTTTAATATAATAGATCATCACGCAAAAACTGCTTTTTCATACTCCTTTCCTATCTTTTTGTAATGCTAGATAAGAGATAAAGATACAAACATATATGACCTAATGTTATAAATAGGAGGACGGATATGTGGTACAAGTAAAAAACCTAGCACTATAATTCCTTATCCGTGGACATACGACAATTTTTTTTATTTTTGCTGTTCCGCTGTAATTCGCAATAGCAAACAGAGAAGGATCGTCCTTATCAGTTCATTGACAGCTGATTTACGACCTCGTTCCGCTTCGATAGACGGATAAATTCATCGATAGTATGTACAATATATAAAAAAAATGTCAGACTGTTTAAGCACATTTATATTAAAAGTAGTCATCGATCATTTTTGCACTGGAAAACTCCTTTTAAAATTTTCTCGCGAAGTCATTGCATCTCATCACTATTAAAATCATTGAAATAAAGTACTGCCACCAACCACCTAGCACTACCTGGAGGTAGGAATTGGAATAAATCATTAGAGTACTGATCTAGTTAACCCGCGCACATGTGTTATCTATCCCCACCCGATATTATTTAAATTTGTTATTTTTCATGCTGTAATTATCTTATGATTATCCCATATATAGGTGCTCCAAGTTACATTTAATCTTGGTATTTGTTAAAGTGTACATCTCAGGAAATGTCACCATCAGGCCTGAGTAATATATAAATTATATAGAGAAAAAAATTATAGAGTTGTAGTACAGGCAAAAATTTACTTTAATTTGAGAATTAATGAACTTTTGTGGTTCCATAACATATACAAAATATGGAGGACATCGCCAACAGTAACATTTCTGGCACATCATAAGCAAAAGGTATTTTTAATCTGTAAACTGAATAATATCTTTAAGAAACGAAACTAACGTCCACCAGAAATATGCAGCTTTTTCAATGAAATGCAATAAATAACAAACACTGACGGAAGAATACAAAGAGAGGTAAAGAAAAGTAACGTACAGAGATAATTTTTGACAAGTCTTTGTATTTAAATGAGATACTTAATGTTAATAATTATAATATCAACACTTTAAGCGAAAAACAAATGCACAACTTAACTTGGGTTACATCGCACTAAACTTGAATTCACCAATTAATAATTATTTAACACAGTCTTTGTTCGGTAATTTTACTCATAAGAATACGTTAATGAAAATTTTAGAACGTACTAAATTATACACAAAACAATGGACGTGCGGATTGTAGCAAGGAATTTACATTTACTCTGCTAGAGTAGTTCTACACTTAGTCGAACACTAAATGTAAGTGCGAGCGCATTAAACATTTAAAAGAGGTAAAAAATGTCTTCCGTAGAGAGCACTTTCCTCTGCCTTCCCACGTTTTCAAATGACCATATTTTTCCCTAACCCTTTGTCCCTTCGCCTTCTTTGCACGACGCTGGAAATAAGAGCAAAAGAAGCGAAAACTGCCCAAATATTAATAATTTACCCGTAAGTTTGCCGGTGGAAAAAATCGTAAATCTAACCTTCTGTTTCCGACACCGTGCGCTTATCTCGTAAACACAGCCACTTCACCTTAGAACTTTTCTGTCCATTCAAAAGATTCTTATTATTTCCAAGAATATTTCGCTTTGCAAAACACTATAAATATTTATGCTGTGGCAAAATGAGCGGCTATAGAAAATATAAACAAAAATTAAATAAATTAGCGAATAAAAAGATAGACTAAATTAGAATACATACACCGGGGATAAGATTCCTAAAGGGTGTAAAAGGATATACCAAAAGAGATACGAATAAGAATGAAGATATTTGAAACGAACTAAAGGTACACATTTTGAAAAACCGACTTTAATAATACAGAGTAAAATGAAAGAAGCACGTAGAAGGATTGGAGAAAGATAGGCTACATTGAAAAGCCAAGAATTACACCTACAGGCTAATTACCTGATACTTGTAACCCGGAAAAAGAAGAATATTTCGTTAAAGGAAAATAAGAATAAAAGAAACCGGCAACATTGGCGGAGTGGTTAGCATGCTACCCGTTCCCGGGTTCGAGTCCCGGCTAATCCTATTTTCTTGTTGAGAAATAGTCGTGTTAACTCGTCCATTGTTACTGTTTACGCCTATCCTGCAATTGTCCAATGGATGAATGTTTGTAACGGCACCGGAAAAAAAATAAATAAAAACGTGCGAATATTATTCACTTAACCTTATCGTAAGCACGAAGAAGATCTAAGGAATATACTACATATGAATCATAGCACACAATTCATACGGTATTTTCTGGAAAAGATTTAGCAAAAACATGGATCCGGTATGTTCGATACAGATGCGAGGTAGGAAGAGAGAAAGAAGTCCTGCTGCATATATATAATATTGACAAAAAGAGCGAATGAATTCTTTTCATGGGGTCTTTTCTAACATCTCCGTCCTGAGCGTCGATTTCCCTTTAGCCCTATCCTCTCTCGTATTGAAGAAGACATCAACTCCTTCGGAGTACGGTTCTAGTAATCGGACTTGTCAAAGGAAAGGTCGATAAGAGAAAAGAAGCAGCCGAACGAAACAGAAGGGAACTTCCATCTCAGGAGGATAAAAAACAAGTCGCAATTTTGGCAATTTCTAGCGGTTACGGTAAACTAGCAAGAACATTTATTTAAGCAACAATGAGAGGTTTTCAATAGTACTGCAAAAATAGTAACGGAACGTATATGTGGATAAAATGGCAGCCTAAAGATAAAAAAGTCTCGGTAATGGAGGTTTACATTATGCCGAGATTGTGATGAAACCCTCAAATGATATTACGCTTTAATGAATGAATGAATCAAGTAGGTAACGTAATGTATAAATTCACACCATCAAAATTCTTCCTTGGCTTCATTTGAATATTAGTACAGGGATTCCAACGGCAGATTAATGTTATGTCTCAAAGGGATATATTGAAGAAACATAAGGGTACAAATGGATAACAAACATGTTAATTCATTACCATTTAAACTATGCAATATAAGTGACGGCAGTCACAGATCCCGTTGACAGAAACAGAAGCTTAAAGACAGATAAGAGTACTTCATCCTTTCCGGTTGACCCACTTTTTGCAAGCTTCTCTCCCCATTCTGAGAAGGGACTTTGGCCGTGAATGCTGTTTATTTACTTTCACTATTCCTCTTCTCAAATATTTATAAAGGCAACACCTTATGTAACAGTGGCGAGCTTGCATTCCGAATGAGGAAAGACGCCTATCAAAACAAAAGGCACGCAGAGCAAAGGAAAGAATGTCCTAAATAAGAAGACACGTCCTTGGCGCGTGATTTAAGCACGGATTAATTGACGGATTAGAAAAAAAAAGATGTAGCCCAACATTAACAAGCTTTTACTGAATAATTTTGAGACCCGGTACTATTATATATACTTAAAATTGACTTAAACTAATGTTCACACTATTATATATTATGTTAGGGTCCAGTATTACTATGGTTTGTTATTCCTTTGGGATTTTCGTAGGTTTTACAATCTACTAAGTTACCTTCCTTTCCTTTATCCTTGAATATTATAATTTCTTTGCTACATATACGATAAGCATACTGGATATTAACCATAATTTTGACTTTAACTCTAGCAAACTATTACATAACAATGCCTTAAAGTAAACATTAGTTAAAGGCCATTTTAAGTATGCATTATAATACTGGGGAGCGAATCTCTGCTTTTAAATAAAATGTCCTCTTAGTTTTCGATCATATAAAGCGAGATAGTTCCGCAACCAAAGTGTAATAATATAACAGCCCAAACCAGCAAGTCTTGTTATAGCTTAGCTAGTACAGAATTTTTCACAAGAATTGCAACACACAGATAATGTGAAGCAAAGAGATATTAATTACACCATTACATTATTAATAAAGATATTAATTGATATTAATAACCTAATAACTCGAACGCTTTCATTCATCAGCTCAGATCAAAGACGATGCAGTTGAGAACAAGAGTAACAAAAATAACCTAACTGCTTTTAACTGCCTTTAAGAAGCGTCGAGGAGAGTTCTATAAACATTTTTGATGGTGATACATTGTTTTGAGAAAAAAAGAAGCAAAAGATGCCTTCGGTCCGTCGAGCAGTCGGATCGTAGGAATATTTTCACCGGGTCAGCAGGATAAAGATGAGAAACCACCTCAGCTTGAGGTGAGAATACGATGATAGTACTCTTATGTGGTAATGGGACGCAATAAGGCATCAGATTGGTTGCATCGGTGCTTAAGTCGCAGCAAACTTCGCTAAATTATCATAATCATAAGTTTTTAATGTTCTTGTCCATTTAATTTCCCTCCAACCGTGGAGTAAAATTGCTTTAAATCTCTTTCGATCTTGAGGTGTAGTGATCAAAGCAACAGCAAAATACGTGCAAAATTTACTAATAACTTATTACCCTAGTATATCATTCATGTTTTTTTGTGCTCAAAATTGTTTTGTTTTCTTTTTCAAAAATTCATTTTGCATAAGTTTACTGTTATGCCATTTTCGAAGGAACTATCGGGTCTACTAGCGTCTTTTTGAATTTATACGAAAGCGTAATAAATTTACAACAAAATTATTTCCTAGAAATGTCCTCAAGGGATGAATATTTCTGCCGATATTTGGCAAGACATGATAAAAAACGAAAATTTTTCATTTTGTCTAAAAAATGGCAACGGCATGGAGAAATGTTCTGGTGAGATAGCTCAATGGATAGAGAAACCAACCGGCAATTGGGAGACTCGGGTTCGAGTCCCGGTTCCGTCAGACTTTTTTCATGTCCGTTTCTCCTTGGCAATATTTGAAGAGCCATATGACGGAATGTTCTGGGCATATGGAGTTGATTTTGGGCCTAAAATGTAGGACATTTTCGGTATTTTAATATATAATCGATAAAATTTTCCGTCCGACGCATACTTTAGGAGATTATGAGAAAAAGCCGAAAAAAGTGCAAAAAAATACTTGTTTTTTTCAAAAAATTAGAACTACATGACCTTATACAAGGTCGGATGAATAATTGACTACTACCGTAGACATAGTTAGAATTATACCCTAAACGTTATATTTGGCCGTTGGAAGGATTATAAAGATACGAGAGAACATGAAAGGATTCAGAAGACAATAAAAAACACAAAAACGTCATGAAATCCTCGACTAAGCGCCCAGAGTCAAAGCTCGCGTCAAGATTCTTCCAAGAGTAAATGGCGCAATTAATCTATTTTTCCATCTTTGATCAAACTACTGCTGAAGTCAAGCGTGTGATGCAAGCAATGTGGGCGTACAAGGAACGGTAAATCAGTTCTCGAACTTGGTTATACAGCTCTCTAAGGCCAACCAGAGCTCGGCAGCAATCACGGAGAAGTTAAATTGATCTCCCTTGTGCGTCGATAAAGGACATCAAACTTTTACCATCGGTCCTCTGCGGAGGGATTCGGGAGATGCGAAATCTCTCCCAAATAAACGAGGAATAATGGAGTGGCCTTCGCTCTACCGTCAATGGACCATCAGAGACGTCGGCTACAGCATCCGGGCATTCCAAGCACGCATCTTTCCACATCGCTTTTCGTTGGCAAATCCTCCCACGTATCAGGTCAATAACTCAAGTTCCGAAACACACAGACGAAAATAAAATTGAAAGAGGAATTGCCCCCGTAAGAGTAAAGCCTGCGGCGTAGAGACAGACTAAACAAAACAAACGAGAGCATAAATGCCAAGCGATCCATATAAACTCCTTTCGAAGTTAATGAATGTCAGAAAAGAATTTCAAATACCCCTGAAAACTTACAGCGGTATTTAAGAAGGTGACCCAGTACACGATGTTGAACGAGATATTTTCGTCGCAAAAACCTTATCATCATTTTCTTTACTCAGAATGGTCTGTATGATAGATACAAAAGCTAAAAATATCTTCCAATGAGAAGAACACTATTCAGTTGTAAATAGATAGAAGTCTTAGAAAACCCTCAGCGATAGAAATACCTATAAAGTCATGTAGAATATGAAAAGTTTTACATTCACAACTTCAATTGTTTAAGTTATCTCTCCAAAAAAATCTTACACCAAGACATAAAGGTTAAATAGATGTTAAAGCCGTTTATTACAAACTACTTTCCTTAAATTCTAACTACAATATAAAATACAGTTATTTTTTCAAAGAATTGAGCTCTAAATTCGTTATTTTTCAAGTTTCGTTATTTGATTTCACAATTTATTTGCAAAAGTATGTATGTAACGTTTTACTGAATAACTTGGTTGATGCACACGTTATTCACGAATGAAAGTCTGGAGTTGGCTATTTTGTATTCATTTGGAAAATATCTGGTCAGAAGTAGTCATGGTTTCCTTCCAGAATTGCCATCCGCGAAGTGAGGTGATAAAATTACAAAATCAAATTATAAAAAAAGGAGAATGATTTAGCCACTCATACTGCCTAGTGCTCCATACCTGTCCTATATATTTACATATTGCACCTTATCTTTTTAGATATGTTTTGCAGAAAATGGATTTGGAATTATTAGCAATGAAACGTTAAAATTAATTCCACTTCAAAATATTTCACCTTTATACATCATAAATTTACACATCATTCACAAAAAATGCCACATTACGAGTTACTATAATTCTTTACAAGGAAAAATATTTGGCAAAATATTTCTGGAAATCTTTTAAAATTTCGGCACCATACGTCAGTATCCAATGGGAATATTTCAAACCAAATGTGTTCCACTTGAAAAGGATTTCGACAGGGACATTACAGGTAGTGTGAATCCGTGAGAAAAGTACGAAATGTTGTAAGTGCAGAAGGACACCGGTCTTATTGTCCCACTCGGAGTGAATTTCCCGACAGGCAACGCGAAAAGGATGGTGGCAAGGGACGCACGAGTGCCTTCCGTCGCAGAATATTCAAGATAGAAACATCCGTGAAGCGTGAACTACTGTATGACGTGGGATGGTGAACCTCGCAGCAGAATTCCGCTCAGTGACTCAGCCCAAGCTGCGCGCACCTCAGGATTACAAAGGAATGCACGAACTCAGAGGAGCATAAAATCCTACCTCTATGCTAAATTGGATACAACATGCGAAATGTATGTGAAAGAAGCTATGGCATCTTTCCTTTGAAGCGGATAAAACAATGAAATTTTCAGAAATAATACAGCCAACATAATTGAAACAAGAAATTGCTTCACTCACACTTTAAGGAGCATGCTGCCAAAATGAGCCAAATTATGAAAAAAGGGAAAGCAATACACAAGTTAGCGGAAAATAACATTAGCACAAGGTTGATATGAAAAACAGATTCGGATGTAAGACATGCATTAAAAGAGGGAAATTAAAACACACAATTTCCTTAAGGTGTGGAGATGCCGTAGAATGGATATAGTGATAGTACGACGTAAAAATAAACGAGGATGGTTGGAGATAATGAGCGAGGAAAGGGTTATGAACGAAGGTAAGAAAAACAGGAAGATGAAATTGACACCTCAGATATAGAGATGGTTTGCTTAAGAAACTTATTGAAGTTAGGAAGCAAAGAATGACAGAAAGGAAGAAAAAAGAAAAATGTTGCTAGGTAATAGGATACAGTAAGAAGATTGATATAATAGGTTGAACATCAACAGGTAAAATGCGAAAGCGACCAATGGAAAACTTTTGGAAATCAACCGAGATGAGTAAAATAATGATGATATAACCGCTAAAGCTACCAAATATTAAGACACATTGAATGATAGATACGGTGATTTTATTTCAGGCTGTAGGCTGTAGGCTAAGTAGGCTGATGAAATCCTGGGAAAAGGTTATGTTAGTAAATAAATCCTACTGTATCTCTTTAGAATCTCGGTGGTGATTGAACAATTTTCAAATGACGGTGACATTTAGCAACAACAACAAAACTATTTTAGATTCAAAGCCATTTAGTGATATTAGGTATTTTGGTTCCGCATTTTATAGCATAATTCACACCATAAAAAGATTGTACCATTCTGCAACAGTCTCAGCGAATGGGAAGCTTCAGAAATGAGAGTACAGGCGTACGAAGGGAGCGATATTTAACGATCAGTGATGTGGCTGAAAGGATCAATGGCCCTCTATGAAAAGGGCCCGCGACACAGGAGATGACGAAATAGACCGGAAGCTGCGACCGATTTTCAGCGGGTACGACGGCCGAAGAAAAGAGTCAAATGCGGCAAAGGAAGGCAAAATGGCCGTGGAAGAAATGGCCCACGTGATGATGATGGAAACGATTTCTAAAAGAAGACGACAAAGACAGAAAGAAGACGACGCCGTCATCTTAGAAATTGCTCCAAATGAAACCTTGGTAAGCAACGTCCGCCTCACATTGACAGATCAAATGGCTCGACTGAATTGAATGAGGAAATTACTCTTGCGAAGTAGAACAGTACGGAAAATAAAACAAAAGAATAGTGGGTGGTGGCATACATTTCTAAAGGGCCATATAATACGTGATAAATGAGGAAGTTATTTTTCCCATTTTTGCGTCGACTACTTTATTATGTTTATTTCTTTACATTTTTTTATATAATTTGGTTGACTGTTTCGGTGAAATTACGAAGGCCGAACTTAAGTTCGTAAAAATTTCAGTTTTATTTATTTTAGTACACAACGGTCGATATTTTACCACATCAACTCTCCCGCCCAGGGTAAGCAGATGAAAATAACTAAGTAGAAACTCTTATTTATGCCCAGGATGTAAAAATACGATATTTACAACATATTAGAATGTGTTCTTGAGAAACTTTTTCATGAATCATCGGCGATTTACGTTGGACGTAAAACATGCCTAATAATTTTCAAATTTACTCTCACAGTAGAAATAAACTAAAGAGCTATGAACTGCTAGGAGCTGCTCAGGCAGAAATTTAACCGCTATAATGAGAACTGGGATTACGTACTTAAAAAATAATAGAATATTAGAAGTAGTAAATAAAGATGAAGGCCATTTAAAGTCATCAAAATTACTTCATAAAGACTAATTACTGAATAAAAAAGGAAAGGCACTAGGAAAATAAATCTGAAGAAATAAAGTAAAATATATCAAAGCTTTCAACGCCGACCTAATCAGACTTCGGAACCCTATACATATAGCTATATATCGGAAATATAGCCACACATGCATGTATTAATATAATAGATCATTTCTATCGGATATAATCCAATTTTCTCACGCATACAACACATAAGTTAAAAGAATGGTTTCATTTTTTTTTTCTTTGGCACTAAAGGAAAACAAGCACAAAACTGAAACTACTTTGCAATATACATCTGTAAATTTCTCTAAGATTATAGACCAACGATAACTTGAACATTCAACTGTTACGGAGAAAAGGAAAGAGATTTCGGTGGGAGATCTCAGGATAACGTAATTATACCAAGTAGAAACATAATTGGATGAGACTAAACATGATAATCAATTAAATAATAACTTTTACCCGATAGAATAATACCAGATGAAAATTTATCAGCATTCGGAGACTTACGCTCTGCATTAATGAATAAATATCCGATCATTACTGAGGTTACTGCGGATCATCTGCACGAAGCATCGAAAATATACGGTGGAAATCGGTTAACACGAAAAGTAGGGCACCAATCTATACTTTTTGCGAAAACCGAAATCCGTTTTAACCTAAATTCTTGTTAATGCAACCTGCTGTTTTAAATTCTGTAAATAAGAGAATTGATTCTTCTCATAATTAAAGGTATCGTAAGATTATATTTTTAAATTACTAAACTTTCACAAAATAAACTAAACAATTTAATTAGATACACCTGACTGCTTATAAAATAACTGTAAAATTTGCTAACAAATTTTAAAAGTTATTTAAGATATAGAATAATAATATTATTATTTCCTGCAGAATGTTTACGTTATAACAGTTGTTCCGTGTAAATATTTTCGCACTAAAAGAATTAATAAACATTGAAAAGTAAAGGAGACGGAATGGACCACNAATTTACTAACAAATTTTAAAAGTTATTTAAGATATAGAATAATAATATTATTATTTCCTGCAGAATGTTTACGTTATAACAGTTGTTCCGTGTAAATATTTTCGCACTAAAAGAATTAATAAACATTGAAAAGTAAAGGAGACGGAATGGACCACTGCCGCAATTCTAGTTTTCCGATATTTCGTGTTTTCTTTTTGTTTCCGGGTTTCCACTGTAATCGCACTATTTCACTTTCGTGTCTTAATAATGCACAAATGATGATCGCACACACCTCTTTTCTGGGGAAAGTGCTCAATACGACCAATAAAAGTCTTGGAGAGCGTCAAATTCGCGTTGAGGAGGGCTTAATTATTGTCGACCGCACAGTGAAGAGCTTTGAATCGCTCATTGGGGACGTCGGGTAGTCCTTGGATGGATTGAAAGGAGAGGAAGGGTCTGAGGAAGAAAAACAGCATTTCGAAACGTAAAAAGGTGACGAAGGACTCCTTTTGCCTCCGTCCGCGGAAAATCCATTTTTGGAATGAAGAAGATCCGACCAAGTGAGAGAGAAAACAGCTCATCGACAACTTCCACTTAGCCCTAATGACGTATCCGATAAATGTTCTTCAAACAGCAAGCGTACCTCACGTTATCAACTTTACGTAGACACTCGGAGCTTTAGATCGATAATCAAGATTAATGCCTCTTACGAAATCATTCGTTGTAAAAGCGTAAGAAACATCAGTGTCGTACAGTAGAATCGATTCGCCATAACAGCTGAACGATCCGCTGAAGATATAAACGCTGACAAGCAGAATGAAGATTAAAATTGGTGAAGGACTGACAAAATATATCCTAAATTAAGTTAGTAGCTGAAGTGAAAACAATATCCTGAGGACGAGATGTAATTTCCAAGGACTGCATGATTACCTCTTTCCCACTCAGCCATTATAATTTGCCCCATAGATACATTTCTTTCTGAGTAATACATTAAAAAATCCTTTTCCAATAAACTCATTTATTGGTTGTTCTTCCTTATGACATCTAAACTTATATTTTTTCATTTCAGATGTTCTATTGTACTTATTCTACTTAATTTGTGTATTTTTTCGTCATTAACACAGAGAAATATTAAATAAGCGTATCTTAGCGCTTTATTGACATTATACAATAGATAATATTTTATATAAAATTATTATTTATTATAACTGAGATTTTGCCTGAAGCGAAATGAAGAAAGCATGCATTAACACAATAGCGAATTCAAATTTTCTTTCCTTCTCTTCCACCAAATAATGAACTTTTATCGATAATCAAGATTAATAAGTACAGAATCACAAAGAGACTAAACCAGCAAAGAGAATATGTTTTTGAACCTGTAACTANCATTAACACAATAGCGAATTCAAATTTTCTTTCCTTCTCTTCCACCAAATAATGAACTTTTATCGATAATCAAGATTAATAAGTACAGAATCACAAAGAGACTAAACCAGCAAAGAGAATATGTTTTTGAACCTGTAACTACCATGTTTTACAATCAGAGAATAATTCAAGCAGATGTAAAATTAATGAATTAATACTTAATTAAGGCGAGGTTAGAACGAAGTTGGCCTCTCTTCCAACTAACCTCAAAATGAATGTAGTGAAATAAGCCCACTAAATCAAGGAAATAACATGTAATAAAGGTCCATTACTAACACACGGTTATTCTGGCTCGTCCGTCATCACCAAAAACTACAGAAGAAATGGATAGAAGATCAACTGATGATAGCAACGAATAAACGATATAATATTGATAAGGCGGATAATATCCTGATTTGATAGCACGCCCATTCGCGAAGAAGAGCGCGAGATTCGTAAGTCAAACAGTTATGAATGCAGCTAGATTAGGAAAACAAATAGTGAAAATTCATTACAAAAGGCAATCGTTTTTAGATAAACCAGTAGATAAATCTTCCAAAGATAAGAATATTGTAAAGGGAGACTGTGATGGATTTCGAATAACAAGAGGAGGTAATTTATCAAAATGTGCGCAAAATAGCCAATGAATGAAAATGATGAAAATGAATGAAAATTAATGAAAATGATGGAAATTGATGAAAATGATGAAAATGAATGAAAATGATAAAAATGAATGAAAGATGGATGAGGAATAAAATTAATATAAAGAGAAAGGGGAAAATAAATAATGTTTTACTAAAGGCTTAACCAAACGCAAACATTTAAAAACTTTATAATATTAATACTTTATTTTAAACGACCAAAGTAGAAGGGTCTAAACAATTCAATTTCGTTTTGTTTCAAAAATGAAATACTTCTTAAACCGTAGATAGTTTCGACGAGAATTATTTTTCTAATCTTCAAAGAACCTCGCATAATTATAGGATACCAGCATTCTTAGAAGAATCCAATATTCTCTTTCTTAGCGAAACTCCAAAGAAGAACACTGTATTAAAGAGAAATTTCTCCTATTTTCTTTACTTCTTACACGTAATTTATCTTTTATATATATGTACATATGTATACTTGTATAAAAATGCTCCAAAATACATATTGAAGCTTCATCTCTGACACAGAATAGTGTCTATAAATAAAAGAGGGAAATGCAAAAACAGTTATCATAGCAGCCTCGCGTACTTCTTCGATGATGCTAAATTAAGACTGAATAAACAAAGGAGGGTGGAACTGCACTTTAGAAAATAACGTAAGAAGATAGCTATCATAGAAAAACCAATGTACTCTAAAACATGACTTATAGAAAAGAACGACATCTTCAACAATAACAGAAGCCTTACTATGTCCTGCGTCGGTAACTTATGTTTTAAATAAAATTTTCGTAATCCTTTAATTTTTACTCCTGCATTTTGCCTTCTTATTAGAACTGAGCCTTATTGCACAGAGGCAATTCTGACATAATGCATAAAATTGACAGTGTTATCTTCGATTTAAAATCTACCATTCAGTAAAGTCAGTGCAATCAAAGAAGTCAATTTTTAGCGGAAATTCTCATTTCATGACGAAAATTGCTCATTACTTTAAATATACGCCAACTGTAAAGGTGATGCGACAAGGAAAAAAGAGATATTTTTAAATTACATACGTGGATTTGCCGTCATTATTTTCCTAAAAACTGTCACCAAGATACGAAATGAGAAGCATTCGTCAAACTGATACAGATATTTTAAAAGTAGTACATAGGACATCATTAAAATGACGGTACAGGTTGAAGCACCAAGCAATCGATAAAGAGAAAGATTCCCTTAAGCATAAAACTAACGATAAGGACATTTAATGAAGGAATTTTCGAGGTATTAAATCTTACGTAGTTAGCTCAAGTATTCAAGGGTGACCAAAATAGAAGAAATGTCTCATTATCGGTGGAAAAAGATACAAAAACAATAAGACAGAAATCGTCAGAAAGGCGAAGGTGGAGAGATTTAGGTCAACAAGTCTAGCGAGATGTTTGCGACGAGAATTCCAATTCAAATAAAAAGGAAGCGGAGGGAGAAATAGCGAGGGAAAATGGGTGACGGATGGATTGACGATAATACAACCGCACGTGGCCACTGCTTTCCGAAACAGAGGAGAGACACATTTCGGAAATGCCTTTCCGATTTCAAGCTTCCATTTAAAACGTAGAGGTAAATTTCGCTACATTCAAACAAAAGAATGTATTACGAGCGTCGTTTCCCTTTAACTATACCCATGATGTTGGGGTCTACGAAGCTTTTAAAACACAAAACGCGAAGCCTTTTTATTATTAGTTACATTTCCGTGATAATGTAACCAGTGAGGAATAGATCAATAGCCTAATTCAATGATAAGCGCATAACCAAATTCATAAACTCCAGAGAAAAGTAAATTTCGCAAGATTTTATTCTGAATTGGCTTTAAGAGAACTGAAAGATTTTAGTAAACAATTATAAAGACAAAATTCTGTAATTTTACCTTACAAAATTTAGCACCATAAATATAAGTACATATTTCACTTTAGAGATAGGAAGGAAACATTTTACATTTTCAATTGATTATGAAAAACAGTAATTACGAATATCTATTATATCGAGGTAGGATTTCGCACTCGATTCAGCTCGAAAATTCTCCTGCGTTTTCCCTTTAAACTGCGCCAATCTTTTGCAGAATAAGACATTTATTAAAAAGACTTATAAAAAATATTAAAGACTATTGATTACTCATTCTTCTAAGGGAGGCTTATGCGTACCATAACAAAGTATGCGGCTAACAATACATTTGCATCGGAAAACGATTATTTTCCTTCGCTTGTCCAGTTCCGACAATTTTAAATCGTGATTTGAACCACTTTTTGTGGGTCCATTTCTTTCGCGACAGGACGCCTGCCGGTGAAACGGCGAGATGAGTTGTCTTCTCCCACCCGCAGTATATGCGAGGAAGCAGAAAGATAAAATAATAAAATTCGTGCGCTACTTTTTGACTGTCACTCTTCAAACCGCAATCCAAAATTTATTTCCAATGACTTGGTTTATTTCCAATGGTAATAAGACCAGGAATATTTAGATTACTAGCTTCTCTTTGTACCCGCGGAAAAAATTCACATAATACCGAGATAAAAGGGAGGAAAAGTTTGAATTTAAAGCATAGGGAATCCGGAAATCGCTGTTTTTTTTAGTATAACGTAGGGTAAAAGATAGCTATCGATCGCAGAATATAAGAATACAACAGTTAAAAATGCTAAGATTCAAATTATGATTATATACTCCCTTATAAAAATATTTCCTTTTCTAAAATGATCATACTCAAATTCCGTCGATAGAAACAAAATTAGTAACTAGAAGTACGGACAAATTGAAAAGTACTGCTAATTTCGTAAAAATTACTCTCTCTACAGACCAAGGAAAAATCGAAACAACTTACAAAATTTTTGTTCCATACCCTTAATTTTCTTTAACCTAAACAAAATTATGCACAAAAGGAAAAACTAACTTCGGCGGCCCAACCTCCACAAAATTCATGTTTCTTTGGTACACGTGAATCTTTTCACTGCACATTTTAAGCGAAAGCAAGCAATTTCGGGAAGGATGAATTCTTCACTTACTTAAGAAGACAGTCTATCGCAAAATTTTACTTTGGCAATCGACAAGAAAATTTGAGTCATAAGAACTACTTCAAGTATTTTATTACAAAAATCACATCACCTATTTCTATAAGATATGCCATAGAAGTCCTTTACTGAGAGATCTACTGCAAGATCCATGTTTATAGAAAACTACTACCGACTTATAGGGGTACCTAAATGTAAACCTAATTAACCTTTATTATATTGGAGCTCGCACGTATATTTATTCTCCATACATATGACCTCTCACTTTAAACGCCTACGCTGTAGGTAAACATAAAGGCACCTTTTTATACCGAAAATCAAAACAATCCTCTCTCTTATCCAAATCCATGAAGAGGCGTAAATAAAGTAAAGTCAGGAGCAAAAAGCAGGCAAGTTTTTCAACCCAAATATACTCATTCTCGAAATTCCGCCTCTCTTATTCAAGATGCTATAAACAAAAAGCCTTTTACCCGTTCGACAACCGATTCACAGGAATGTATAAAATGGTTTCTAAATTTTATAACCTTCATTATGATATGCGGGAATGTAAAGAAAAGAAAATAAAGGAAGCATCAGTTATTATGAGACCTCTCTTGAAATTAATGATGATAAATTAGGTTAAGAATGTCCTTTTTGGATTCTAAATTAAACTGTGATAAACAAGAGGGCAAATGAGCTATTATCAACCTATAACAAGCAAGAGATGCGAGAACAATGCAACATTAATTTCCGTTCCGTCTAATAGTATCCTTACTATTAATTCACCGTCGACCTGTTACTAAATGAAACTTTTATTTTACGAACTGGGACAAAAACCGGGGTAGAATAACAAAGTGAATAATAAATTAATGAAGTTCGTTGTCCACTGTGAATTTCACGGGAGAATATTCTCTAAAAATAATTTTAAGGTGGTTAAGTCTCTAAAAATAATTTTGTTAAACACAAGATATAGTTCGGCTTTAGTTATACAGTATTCTGAACAGGGGTGAGTTTTACCTCCAAACGCAAAATGCTTAGTGCACGACAGATAAGAATGAGGGTCTTCGTCATCATCACCTGGTTGTTCGTTTTGGTGGGAAATCGAGGCATCGGATAAAAGATATTATTAACCGAAATGTTGAATTAAAAGATAGTTTCAATAATTGATTTAATGAGTTTTTTTAGCCATTACTGAGAGTGCATCATCACCTTTAACTAAATACTATGCAATTTAATATTTATCCAACATGAGATATTCATTCGGAAAGGAACCTGTACATAACAATGTATTTCCTGTACAGGAAATCCTGCCCTGTTACATTTGTACATTCATAGTCATATATCATAGTCACAATACTGTATTTCTAATAATTTAATATTCAACCAAAATGACGACCTTCTTTGTAATCAGATGATTTGTTTATTTGTTATATTATTATCAAAAATACATCCGACTGTAAATCCAATGTTCACACTATGTAGTAAATTTAAATTTCTTCTATGTTCAACCTTCCTTGGCAAAGACTACTTATGCTCTGATACATATTGTATTCGTAAATAACGTTTTTAATTTTACTATCCTGTATGCAATCAAATGACATACTCTATTATTAAACACGCGGGGCACGCCTTAAATTAGACCGCTATACTCCCGTACAACTATTTCGTACTTTCGCAGAACTGTAATGTGCGAATTATTTACACAAAAAAGAGCATACCCGAGCACAATCATAATTACATGATTAAAACTACTCATACACTGGATAACCAGCACTAAAATTAAGTTGCATTCCGTTGGAGACAATTTTAACGAATGATTGCCTAAGGTTTTAAATACGCTTCAATTATATGATGTCGTAGGATACAAGTTCCTGAGATAGGGTATTATTCGACCATAAGATTGACGGGTCAGTTTAAACCTTCAGGTTACTTTTTGGCCCACTGAAGTTGGACAAACCTGATCTATACCTTCTGAATCGTAGTATCCCATTCCAAAAGATTTACTAAGAATAATGCTTGATTTGAGGGCAGGACTAGCCCAGGGTCATTGCGTCATCGCTGCGAAAACAAACATCGAAATAAATTAAGTATTTTTGGAATGAGCGTAAACCATAAAGAAGACGAACCGTAAAGTTAACCCGAGAACCCTTCTCAAGCGCCTTAAGAATATCCTCACGCCACCGTGAACGTGGGTGTTTATTGCAGTCCACCTGAGGAAGCTAAATCCAATTCCTCACGTACATTCGCAATGTTGAAGCACGACTTCTCGCGGGATTGGATACCATGACGGTTCGAAAGGAAAGCGAATCTCATTCCATAAAGGGAACGCCGCCGAAATCAGGAGTGGCAGAAATACGCGAGGACCCCGCCTAATATAACGCGGAAACATATACCACCGCAGGGAAAAGGAGATTTTTCCGATAGGTGCATTTTCCGATGGGAATTCGGAGCACGCGTGAAAAAGAAAAGTCTTAGTTTGGGAGAAGTCGTAACTCTTTCCGCAAGCTAGAGATGTGCTTGGTGGAGAGGAAGTGGATCGAGAGAGAGAGAGGAAGAAGAGGCTTTTAAGGCTTGAAAGGGATCATAATGACGCGGAGGTTGAAAAAGGGAGGTCAAGGAGAGGCAACAAGCGGATGGCTCGAGAACCGTCGATTCATAAAAAATGAAAACTTTTATGCCAAGACGAGAATGGTCGCACACTAGAGATGTGCATGGCCGGGTTCGGGCCGGGTAAAGCTGGCAGGCTATTGGGCTCGGGCCAGAGTATCACTTGGGAAAGAAAGAATTATTCCCTCTCAAACATAGATGTTTCTTGTGTATGGACGAATGCCTTGTAGGTTGCTTCGAAATATGCAGTCTTCTTTGTTCCATAAAAATTATCTCAAAAGAAGATGTTGATCATTAACACCAAAATACACGACGGTAAAAGAAACATTTAGGTTGGAAATAAAATTATCACTTAAAACATTTTCAATAGCATTTACCGGCTTATTTTAGTTTCTTTTATCTTTACTGTCTCTTTGATTAAAAGCTATTTTGACATTACTGATGCAATAGGTCTGTAAAGATTTCAGCCCGGTCGGGACCTCGTCCCCTCTACCATCAGCTAGGAGAGGGAAATGAGGTGTACTAGGCAAGATGAGGAGTGAGGTACTTTCCCCTTGCTTTCTTCACTGAGCTAGAATGATTTAAGCAGAATAAGCCCACGTTAAGGAAGGCTAATAAATCTATGAGTAACATTTTTCCTAACATTACATAAGGAGAAACCTTAATTCTTGCTATTATTCAGTATCACTCATACCTCAGTAGCTTTCATTTAGTCACAGCCATGAACATCACTGAGACAAAAGTGACTACAAGATACCCATACCATACCCAATCCCATAACAAACGACAAATGTTAATATTTCATACTGATGGAATAATAGAAGTGACTAAAATTAATAAATTTCCAAATGCATCGGAACGACTGATTCCTGAATAACTTAGAATAATTTGGGCCCGGGGCGGGCTTGAGAGCGAAAATATAGTACCATGTTCGGCCCGAATTGGGTTCTGGCTCAATTATGAACGGGCCGGGACTCAGCCGGAAATTCTGACCCACGCAGACCTCTAACGCACAAGACTCCAGCGCTTCTGTTACAGAAGAAAATTAGAACCTAAAGATCTCCGCGGAACACTGCTTTTCGTGAAATTCTCCGTTGGGCGCGGAAGGTTATCGATTCCTACGCGACTCCTTGAACCCATTGCGCGACGACCTGGAAACTAATTTCAAATAATTTCTAAATTGGTGCGATGTTTAAAAGCGCTGAGGCGGAAAAGATGATTTCAAGGAGAAAGTTCCGTGACCTGTAAAATTTTTATGAAATCGTTATCAAATACACTTTACGGGTGTTCTACAAAAACTTTGATAGCAGAAGCCTCGAAGGTACGCACCTTGGAGCAAGAACGCTTTGATTCGAAGATTCGGCCTATTAGGAGCCCTGGTTTCTTATAGATTATAATTGATTTTTGCTATATCTCTTTTCTATTATGTTGTAGATGTGCTAATGTTTTCGTATCTCCTATATGCGGCCTATTCGGCGTTGCCCGAATAGGCCGCATGTAAGACGCTGCCGTCTTTTTTCACTTTTATCAACTGAGTGAGGTACTTATAATTTTTTCTATCAATGTACAATTTCTTCAACGGCCTCGATTGAAAAAAAATTGGAAATTATTCTCCTTTACCTCACTTATCGAGTAAATTCATTTTTTTACGCATAAATTCGACGTTGAACCTTTAAAATGGATATTTTTATGGACGGCCTAATGGTTAATAATGGTGAGCGTTACTTTTCGACTAAAATCTGCTCCTTATTGCGGANTGAAGACAAAATCTTATTTATGATTTTCGATTTGATAATATAGGAGATGCGAAAACATTAGCACATCTACAACATAATAGAGAAGAGATATAGCAAAAATCGATTATAATCTATAAAAAACCAGGGGTCCTTTCCTAGTCCAGGAAACAAAAAGCAAAGTTATTCCAAATCTCTAATACAATCCCACGCACATGCAAAGGAAATAAAATCTTCTCAACGCCGAAATTTTTCCCGGCTAACCTTTAAGACGATAGAGGCAAAATACTTGAGGAGATGCATAACCGGTTGAACCAAAAGATCAACTGAGCCTAGGGGTTCACTGACGAATGAGATTTAAAGAGTATTGAATATCGACTCTCATAGCAGTTTTTACGGAGAACTTAGGCCAAAATGATAACCGAAGTACAACTTTGGGCTTACGTAAACCTGCACGATTGGGAGAATGAATTGAAGTTCCTTAGGAATCGAATCTTTGCTGTTATTATTAAAGGCTGACTACGATGATATATCGCTGAAAAGTCAAGGTGATTAGCATATGAATGGAATCGAGAACCCGAAATAGGCACATTTGCATTGGCGGATCTCTGATAAAGACAATGACGTCTCATCTGATAATCTGAGATTTAAATCCCCCCGTAATCTAGCGATTTCAGAAGCAGAATGCAGCACACAATGGCGCGAAACAAATGAGGGTGCGAAAGGGCAGCGAAAGGTATCAGATATCGCCTAAGGGCGAGAAGTAGAAGTGTGAGCCCACGACAAAGGGAAGGTGAAAGTAAAGGAGAAAGGAGTGGCAAATACGGCTCTGGATTGAGGAAATGGACTAGCGCTACTCCACAACGCTGCTCCGGCTTATCTGCATGGTAAATCACAGAAAATGACGTGAAACACTAAGGTGGAGCTTCTCTTACAACCACTAAACGTTAGGTTATTAAGATTCTATTAACTAGACCGAACTGATGATCACATATTGAATGGCGAAACAAGATATGTGTTCGCTAACTTACACCTAGCTGAGGAGCCTTACACTGCCAACCTACACTTTTCATTTTTCTTTAGTTACAGGATTGAGGAAATATATTTGGCGTTCATTTTTGTCTCTCACTGTCTTACTCTTTTTTTTAACGCGAGACAATTCGAGAGCATCGAACTGTAAAACCAGTAATTTTTGCTTAAGTGAAAACCGAACCCAAACCGAAAGAAATGAATTTTTTTAACGCAACCTGCAAAGGAAAACGTAATATATTTCGTTCCGATTATTAGTACTTAACAATGCACATTCTGCTTAAGTGTAATCGGAGGAAAGTTTACTAAACGTAGACGTTTTATTACACTAACATTATCTTCGTAATAAGAGACTAAACTGATAGAGTGCATTTTCTCGTGATTCTCCAGAAAGAACCGGTTGACATAAATTGCTATTCAATGACTTATATTCGCAACGAGAATACCACCGTTTACTAAGAACAACGAGGCAGATTTTTAATTATTAATTCAAGTAAAAACATTCGTAGAACCACATACATAATGTAAAGATAGAAACAAAACAATTATCAGCCCGAATACTGACGAAAATAACTAACGAAAGAGATTGAAACAAGCAAATAAATTCAAATCACTGATTGTGAGTAAAACACTTGTGTAAGTGTAAAACAGTAAACAATGGAACTCGCTTCACAGTCATCACAATATCTTTAATATACGGAATACGTTGGCACAAACTGTAACATACGTCAATTAAGCAAACTTAACAATAGCTGCGCATACGTTGTTAACGCGCAGAGCTTTGGAGTTCAACCATTGCTTTTGGTGAGCCAGTAGAGATGTTAAAGACCAAGAGACAGAAATTTCCGTACCAAGCACAAGATAATTTAATCTCACAGCAGAAAAAGAGGATTGGGCTCACGTTTGTACGCTCCTCTATCTCCGCAATCGATACGAAAAAGCAGAATATGATACGAATACGAATTATTTATACGAATGTCGGTGATAAGCACTTCAATTCGGTTGTAAGATGGGTAATTGCGCGCCAATGCGATAAATGCAATTCAACTGCCAATCTCTGAAGCTAAAACCCAGCTTTTTATGAGGAAAAGATTATGTAAACAAACACCTAATCGATCGAAAGCCTGAATGGGTTTTCCAGCGATGATTATCTACAGTACCGTCAACGTTCTTGGAAGATAAGTCAAATAATGGACGATGAAGACATTCTACGAAACATAGCAAAATACCTAAGATTTAAAATCGAAATGCTTCTGCCTAAAATTAATAGGGCAGGGCTGCCAAGTCTTCTGAATTCAATAACATACAATGATTATATTTGTACTTTTCCACAATCCAGCACGACCGGGTTTCGACGTATTCACGTCATCGTCAGGCGGCTGAGAAACTAAAACAGTTGCCTAAATATCCTTAGAAGGATAAGGAGAGGAGGGTGTAAAGGGAGGAAGACCGCAATGATGTAGAAACCCGGTCGTGCTGGATTTAAACCGTTGTGGAAAAGTAAAAGTGGATGGAGTTCCACCAAATATCGCTTACCAAGATTAATTTTCTTCTGAACACATTTAGGAAACCCCCTTATAATTCACGAAGCGCAAATAAGATTCGCTTCCGACTATCATAAGAAAAGGGCATGTTATAATTTTTGCCTTCATTACTGATTGTGAGATAATAACAGATATTTGTCCAGGAGTTAAAGTCATCATTTACCTATTCACAAGAGATTGTATTCGAAGGGCTTGAGACAAAATAGTATTCACATGATAATTACTTCCTTAAATGTAACCTCTCGCTTCTTATTCATTTCCTCCCTTCTCAATCTTATACGAATAATAAGAGCTGAATTCTAAGATAACTAAACGATATTACATTTGTCTCATTCCTTGATTTATTAAGACAATTTCGTTAGGTAGGAATTTTTAACATCCCTTTATTATCTCCTACGACGCAAAAGGTAAACCTAGACGTTAAAACAGGGAAGTTCTCCTATTTAATTCAAGAAAATATGGTGATTAATTTATTCTACCACCAGATACATGAGTAAAACTGCGGCTTAATGGTTCGAAAAACAGAAAAAAAGCGCTTTCCAAGGAAGGAGATGAAAAACCTCCAAGACTTCGGTAAAGAAATCCAATAACCCATTTCCACTGACTTTTCCCGATAGGTTACGTCTTTCATTCTCAAACAGAGCCATAACTTTTCCGAAGATCCACGGCTGTTTTCAAGATCTCAGTTAAACACATAAAGCAGCTTCTACTCTCTCATCAAGCAGAGAAAAATCTATTTAATTTCCCGACGGATTTTACCGAAATTTAATTGCCGAAAAATAATAGAATAGAAATTTTGCGATTATCCTAGTTTTTGCTGGAAGAAGTTAATCGAAGATCCTTTCCGAATCGAAAAAACAACTCTTTTTATCATATTTACCATATGTATCTTCCATTGTTTGGCTAATTACGGGATCTCTCGTTCATTGAAAATTGATTCATAATGGAAAATGTTTTCTTACTAGGAGATCCTTCTTACGGAGGAACACGGAGCAAGAATAAATTGAGTGGAGTTAAGGGTAGGAGAGAGTTCTTTACGAGCATAATCAAAGAGAATAGAGCACAAAGAGGGTTATCGGAAGGAAATATGAGGAGAAGATTGGCCGGATCCTTGAACTGATATAATATAAAGGAGGGAAGGGGGATAAGGAATACGAAATGCTGAAAGAAGAAAACCTTTCGACATAAGGGTGGTTAGATGAATGGAAGAAGATTGAAGCGGAACAAAATCGTGCACAAAACGACGCTAATGGGATGAGGTAGAAGGAGACAGAATGAAATAGTCAATATCAGATGAGAGCACGAGACCTTACCAAAGTAGATGAATTTTGCTACGTAGGAAATTATATGGCAGAAGTAGCGGAGATGTGGAATGTAGGTTAGCCCACGCTTGGAAGGATTTCTAAAAAAACAGAAATGTGTTAGAAGGAAACACAGACAAATATTGCGAAGTCATTTCTGAAAGTTTTTTTTCTGAAGAGTGACTGTATTTGGGATAGCGTCCTCAACTATAAGCAACACAAAGAATAGAATATAAGCTCCTGAAAGACCACGTTATAGAATAAAGCCGAAGATCAGGTTGATGAATAGCATATTAAATGAAGTGGTAGAATGTATTGAATTTAAACTGAACAGAAGAGATTTTTTACGGTGGTATTTAACCAGAAGACTGATAAGGCAGCATAAGGCATTACGGACAGATTATTTCATGACATTGGAAAATTGGTGGCAAAATCAGTGCACCAAGAGTATGAGATGCCTAAGGATATTGTAATACATAAAGTTACAAGATGACCTAAAAAGGAATAGAGAGAACTGAACACTGAATATTCTATTAAATTCACAAAATAATAATACATTTTTATTCAAGGGCGAGATTGGGACTTGTTAGTCTCTTCTTACATCTAACCCTTTCTCATTACAGATGGAATGAATGAGGTATGAGACAGGATTGATGTATAAATGATAGGGGGAAGGTAGGGAGAAGCTGAATGAATTTACCTTGTTCCTCAAATTTTTTTTCATTTATCCCAATAATGTGCCTACGTTAGTGGATATACGAGTATATAAGAGCTAAGATTATCCAAACCAGCAATTCCGACGTATCTCTTTCAAAAACGTTGGCGCTCCACCAACGAGATATGGTTTTAAAATATCTTTTTTAGACGTGTTTAGATTTGTGAGGGTACTTGCGAGCATTCATTTTCGCGATTAAATATACACACACCTATTCCATTGAGTTTGAAGAAATAACAGTAATAAGTTCAATCTCACCTTCCACTATATGTTTAAACATTAAAGCGTAGGTGTAGAATATCAAACAATAATACTTGTAATCCAATGTTACTAAATTGATGTATGAAATAAAGATAATTTTTAGGCAGCGCCCTCACTGCAAATAAATCATTAGGGTTCTCCCCGCAGCTTCAAACTTGCATAATTCATTTCGTCCTTGGGAAACAATTATCCTCCTCTTTCATTAAACGTTCAACAATATAGGGAGATAATATAGCATGACCAAACAGTTAGATAGGCCAATGACAACCAATTATTCTTATAGAAAACTGGGAGCTATTAAGCAATTTAATTGCTCTACTGCAAAATGAAGAAGGCAGTATTTTCATAGATGTGGATGCCACCCCATAAAATTATCATATTTAATGAAATTAGACTGCTGTCATCTCAGTAAGGAAATTAAACTCCCGATTACTTAAGTCACTACGTGGGAGCACATGGATAAGACTATCCAGACGTTATAAACAAACGTATGTTTCGATGAGAATGAACCAACTCTCATACTATGATGTATGAAGGAATTTTAACTTAAGTCTGAATCATTAAAAACGAATTTGGTCGATAATAGTCTAAGAGAAAATTATGAAGATTAAATCACATTAAATTATTCATTTTTTGCATCGAACTGGGTACTTTAAAAGGAACCTCAGTCTTCTCAATAAACTGTTCAGAGAAAATAAATGTTTTAAACATTTTAAAACTTAAGGCAATGATAAAGTATGGATCATCCAACTATATTAGCTTGGTCCAAATTGCTGCAATACAGTAGTGGCGTGCAAACCATCTATCCTACAATAAGTCCCCTAATACGAAGAAACATTAATCAGTGACTAATAGTTTCCCGTTGAGTAGTTTAGAAAATCAATCCTTCTCATCTGACTTTAATATTATACGTTAACCAAAAGAAGTAATTTCAAGGAACAAATATCCATCGAAAAGAGCTCGAAAAAAAAGATAAAAGATATGAAACTCACAACTATACATTAAAAGAACCGCAATTAATTAATCTTCCATCCAGAAGTGTCGAAATACAACTAAAAAGACAGTTTCTGAGGGCATTGTATCCAAAAGCAGTCATCTTCCACGCATCGTAGAGTCAAGGCTATTCGTGTTTTCAATACTACGTCCCATTTTATAAACCTGTTCCTTCTAACCTTGGGTCAATCCCCTACTACTAAAATGATAAACAATCGAATAAGCCAGATATCAACGCTAGAAAGAGACTGGAAAATTCCAGGTTTCACCATATGCTGTCTCTTGGACACCAACTAGCTTCAGAAACGGAGATCGGACACATTCAAGTATGATGCGTATTTAGGATATAAGAATTATAATAACGAAAAAATGCAGCAAACAGCAAATAGAGGAGCTCTTTAGGGAGGGAACTCGTCAGGGAACAGTGGTTTAAAATAAGTAGGAACGAAAGGGGAGGGGAGGGTACCCAGCGACAAAATAATTATTTGAGATTCAAGGGAATTAAGGATATTCTTGACAATAAAGGATGATAAAATTAGGGAACCTGGGATCCCTAATTTGGGGTTTGGGGCCTGGAGGTTTGAATACGGTTCGAATCCCATCGAGTCGGATTTTTCCTGTTAGAGAATGGTCATGTGTGTTCGTCCGTTATTATTGTTTGAAGTCCACCGCTGTAATTGTCCAGTAAATAGATGTTTGTGGGGCATTGAGAAATAAATTAAAATACGTACGTCTCGTAATAAGGATCCTCGGTTAACTGGAACTCGAAGAATCGAGACGCTACTGCAGTTCAAACAAGTATAGCGAAACAAATCTGTAACCGATCATCAACGTTCTCCCCAACCTCACCGGATACATCATGTTATCCTCCAATACGCGAAAGAAAACGCGACCTGTTACACAAGTGGCTAGTTGCATGCCCTTACTGGAAAACTCATTCTATAAAATATTAAAATTCTCTAAGTTCACGAGGAAGTATTATGAGCGGGCTTTTTCGTCGAGCAAGAAGCGAAGCTAAAAAGAACTCAAGATGGGGCCTTGCTTAAGAGCCAATAACTCCATGCAGCGGTGAAAAGGGAACCGCAGATGCAAGTGGATTACACTCGAAAAAGAGAGGACCCCATGCGGCACGTGAAACGTCCTCGAGTCCGTCAGCAAGGAAAATAACCGCTCCTCGACTAATAAAAAAAGCGGAAGAAAGTGGGTTACATTGAAAGCACTAAGAGGGAAATAGAAATGAGGAAAACGGGAGAAAAAAGGCCTTCCGCGACGAAGAATTCCACGGAAGGCATTCTATAATTCGTGTTGCGTCACTAGTGAAGTAGTGGGCAGTTTCCATCGCCGGTGGCGGACGAGCGGGGCCCAAGCAGTCTGCAGACGTTGATGGAGGAGGGGGGATGGGGAGTACCAAGGGAAAGCGGACTGCGAATGTGAGGCGGGGTTACGAATTAGTGGGAAGATAAAGGATCGGCGGATGAAGATGTGAATTTAAGCATTGAAAATGGAGCACAGTAAACCAGTTTAAGTCGTAACCTTGTTTATGGTAATGGAATCAGTATTCAGCATTCCCTAAAGATGGCAAATGATAATGGCTTAGTTTTAGAAATAATTGTCATAGTTAACGCCTGATCAATCCGTATCCTGTATAATCAGTTTTGATATTTCAGAATTTATTACGGAAAATGTTTCCCGTATGGAAGTTTAAAAGACAAAGCGCGCCATACCCAACTTTCATATAAATTAACTAACGCAGACT
This sequence comes from Ladona fulva, assembly GCA_000376725.2. Classification (NCBI taxonomy): domain Eukaryota; kingdom Metazoa; phylum Arthropoda; class Insecta; order Odonata; family Libellulidae; genus Ladona; species Ladona fulva. The sequence continues at coordinate 233,863 of KZ308220.1, read as the reverse complement.
CTTGGGTATACCTCGCAACACTCAAAACTTAAGTCCGAATATCTTAAATATGTAATGTCATACAATTTATCTAATTGTAAAATTCAGTTAACGTTAAGGACGAATAATTTTACAGAAATTCCTTTCGGAAAATTCTTTAACGTACTCTGTCGACGGTCCAATGTTTAAGACAACATATAAAGTTTGGTAGCATTTATGTTGTTGCCATAATTGTTTGTATTGTTGCGTGAGCTGTTTATTCCTGTTTCCTTACACCCGTGGCCTTGTCGCCACAGTACGAAAGGCTTTCATCAACTTCTACCGTAATCGCGAAACAATTCCTCGAAATTGGAGAATGGCTTAATCATGGTTGATCATAAGTCAGAAGAATGATTCTCGGAGGCGAAAGACTTTCAACAATAATAATATTTACGAGCAAGCATTCATAAACTTATGAGTTTTGATAAGTAGACTTCGCAGAATTGAATTATTAAATGTGTACCATAAAATAATTTCTTCATAAGTGCAAGGTTAATTGCACTTTCTAGGATTGTATGTAACGAGTAGTCACTTAATTCGTCATAGAATGACGTTCGGGCCTTAATTCGTGGAAAGCCATATCACAGAAGAGAAAAACTTTTCCCACACGTTTTGTACTTTTTCCACCTATGTAAGTCCACTTTCCTACATTTTGTTTTCTCTCTGTGATTGTATGTAACTTTTAAGACTATTATAAATAGATCTATTCTCTCTTTTATGCAAATAATTAATTACAGAGCATTCATCTTGCCGAAACACAAGCTTCTGCAGAGTTTCACAACAAGAAGACGCAGGATTGATGACTAAAAATTTGCTGTTGCTATAAGCTTGTAATAACTCGAGTAAGTGATGCAAAAAGATAATAAAAAAATCGCAGATGAACAAATCAATCGCACATTTTCTAACAATCGACTTTAAGAATCGAACTGCGAACAAAAATCAATTCGATACAAGAAACAGGTGCAGATGTACAGATATTTTAATTTCGTATTGTAGAGCTAATGATATAAAGATGAATAGATTGTATCTTTCCAAGGTCTTGCGACTAATATTCAAGAAGAAGATGGTGATAAACAGTCTTTCATGACATCTCATGAAACGGCTTCCGTGTGGTATCGCGCACGGTCCCGAGGCGTGATTGAATCATTCCAGCAGATCGAGGAATATTTTACAACGACTACGGGAACAGAATAAAAATCACCGAGTGCACTTAGAAAATTCTTCGGGTGAATTCTTTTGTGCGTGGGTAATCAATCACCGAGGCAACGATCGCCATGCAACGGCGATTCTGTGTATGGTGACGCACACTCAAATATTAACTACTAAAGCATGAGTAACTGCACAACTGGGAATGAGGATCTGGAATAATCGATGAACAAAGTAGTTTTCGCCATGCATTTTAATGCTATCCTCGTCAAGCTCCATGCATTCATCCTCCATTCCCGTCATCAGCACCTTTCGCAATCCTATTTAAAGAAATTTCCGATCGCTCGGAACAAAGTACAATTATTCCACGTCGAGGGGAACTTCAATTACAAAATTAATCACGTACGCAGCTCGAACGGGAATAAAACTCAAGTTTAACAGCATGCGAAATATCTGGAATAAATTTTCTGAATCGATGGAGTAACTACTAGCGAATGATTTATATCCTTTAACTAGGGTTCCCCAGCTATAGTCTGACCATTCGGAACGTATTTCCCAGTACAGTCCCATTTCTAGCCCTTCCACACTGTCAAAAAATTGACTTTATCCCGTTAAAGATATCACCAAAAAGTGTGCTATGTGTCAGAAGATAGAGAATTGAAATTTTTTGCTATAGCTACACTGAAAGAGTTCTGCGATAAATTTGAAATATAATAATGATACAACAGCAATTATCAAAGGAATTTTTATTATCACTTGGATTAGTTAACCTTTACAAACACTTTGAGTGGGTTTACAGTGGAAAAGGTTGACTCCAAAAACGTTGGTATTTCACCTTTGAAATTTATTATTCCCCTTTGCTTTACAGTTCATTTGTGCGCAGGAACTATGGGTACTTTATCTCAGGTTAAGCAAACATTTCCATTAACAGATGGCCAAGAATTCTTTCAAAAATAGATCAAATCCTTCCAGAAAAATCAAGCGAAAAGAGTCGCGTTTTGTCCCGTTATACGGATGAAAAATCCCATTTTCAATTCGATTGGAGATGGTCAGCCCACCCAGATATCTCTAGAAAATTTCTTTTCTCTTCCCTCATACATATAGAGAATGCCTTCAATACCTATGGATTTTTATCAGAAAATTCATCCGCCCAAATATAATGGCCATGCGCTGTGTTACATCGGTCCAAGAATTAATACGAAGAAATTACTATCAAAGAATGAACGACCACCTTTATTTTTACTATAAATACAGTAATAAAACGGTTAAAATACAACACGTAAACCAAGGAATAACCACGATAAAAACTGATTTAAATATTTATTACTATTTTTTAAATAGCTAACGTGAAAACATAATACAACAAGATGCTATCGAGAAAAACCAGATTAGGAAAGATAAAATAAGGCATGAAGCACAACATATTTTATACATAAACAAAAATAATGTATATTACTGCATAGCGGTGTATAGTTTGGAGCGTATTAAATTTCATAATAAATTATGTATTACATGAGATATTTAAGTCAATGTTTCCTTTCATCATAGTACACCATCAATCCGAGACTGATCATTTAAAATACGATACATAATTTCCTTCTCTGCTCTTAGGCTCATGGCTTTATTATAAAAATTTGTATCCACAAACGTAATTACCGTTTCTAATTTTTATTAATAACTTCAAGAAGAAAAAGGGAACAAATTTAGAATTCATAAAGTAGCATTCTCAAATCCATTGAATATTTTGTCAAACTTTCCCTTTAACAGTATCATGAGAATCAGATCTACGCATTTCTATGGACCAAATACATGCAATAGTTTTATAAATTCATAACGCAAACAATAAATAAAACATAAAGGTAACTAAAATATCCTTGAGTGATTTCGAAATAAATTATCTCTATGCCCTTGTTACACGCTTTTGGAACCTTCGCGGGATCTTTCAGCGGCAAATGGCTGAGAGCGCAATTACGCCAAAGTGCGATTAATTTTCGAAGCCAGTTTACGTTGATTAGATATTTAAGCCCATCACTTTCGGCCTTTCCAACTGAGAGCAGTTTTTCCCCCCATCAACGCATACTTAAGCACTCAAAGACAACGAAGCTTCATCGACCGTAAAATAATATTACCGCAACGAAAGATTCGCAGTTCCGTCGTAATTAGGTCTGCTACACGTGCCTTATAAGCGGGACAATCACGTTACGTTAGAAAAAAAAAGAGTCCCGGATTCACGGTATTCTGTATTTTGATTAAGTACTAACTGGACTGTAGATAAGTTAATGCTGTAAATAGATTGAAATATCTAAACATCTTTTTTCAAATCATTTAATCTGTTATTATTGAGATAAATGTGTCCTTTTCAACCAGTAAGTTGGTCCTACTTCACACTTTGATGAGTATAATATTTTTTTAATATCTTTTGGTACAGGATAGAGAAAAGCTTTCGTTCACTTTTATTTATTAAGCTATTTACAGATTCTGAATTCGGAAAAATCTCTGAATTCGGAAAAATCTGCAACAGAATGAGACAGAAATATTGCCACATAACTTGAAACGATTTAAAGAAGCATAGGGGAATAATGCTCGTTTTGCATTGGAAATCTGAAGCTTGAACCAGCGCATCTTTATGGAGCACTACCGTAGATCGTCAAATTTCATTATTGTACAAGTCCCTAATTAGTACCACAACTAAGCAACGAATTTTAAAATATTTCCGAGCCCACAAAATCTAAATCTGCCTTCTCTGCTTCTGTTCACGAAATTTTACGTTCCAAGAATTTCGAAGGCTTGACACATCCCCATCCAATGCTACCTTCACTGCCCACCAATGTCCTGAAAAATCTTGGGCGGCGACCCTTTATTGCGTTATAGCGAATAAAATGGTAATTATGAATCCCTCCGGCAACAACCTGCTCAATTACGGCAGTAAACAGATGCCAGATGGTGGAACACTTTCCTTTCGAAGTGACGTCATGCAGACGGTAGAGAATGAGCTTCTCTCGAGATGACACATTGAGATTGGATCTGTTAGGAAACTGTTAAAAGATTTCTGGGTCCATTGCCTTTCAAACTTGAGTAATCAAAGAGACTTCCAATGACCCGATCTAAATCTCCGATGCTCTAATTTACAATCGATCGAGAAGCTTCTTTTTGGGAATCCGAACTGGTTAGCTCCAAATCCGGTACTGAGAGAACAAGGCAACCTTCCGGTTATACGCCGGTTATTGGCACCGGTTTGGTACGCTGAATGGAAAGCTGGTTTCATCCTAACCTTCTTCATAGAAGAAACAAGAATACAGTTAATCCGAAATTATTCCAGGTAATATTGTTTGAGGCCAAGTGGGATATTACGGCTTCGAATGGAGAAAAAAAACGAAAGAATTTTTAGGAAAAGCAAAATTATCATAAAATAAACAAGTGCTCGAAGAACACGATCAAATACATTCGAATGATTTCAAAATCATGTATAGGTACTTCCATTAATAATATTCTCCGTTAAAAAGACGAGAAAATTGGAGCGCAGCTGTTAATTAATCAGAGGTTGAGAAACACTCCGTAAGCCGTATGTCGGCAGGTGGAATTCGCGTTTAGAGACTAACCGGATTACCAATTTCTGGACATCTCCCTATTTTCATTTCGGAAGCAAAGCTTCCATTTTCAAGGGGCTCACAATGACCGATATACGGTTTACGGAGTGTGTTTAAACCTCTAAAACGTTTTCCGTTTAAAGTTGTATGTATCCTTTCAACATCTTTCTTCCGTAAGATTTTTCTGCGATAAAACATTTGCATTTCATATTCATTATTCAGTATTCCAATATATAACGCTCGTACTTAACATTCGACTATTCCCCATCATCTTGAAGATAAACTCAGTATCAGTAAAAAAAGCCCGACACCGCAGAGATGGAAATATGGATACGTGTGACACTGTAAGCAATACCCTATCGAATCGATTGCCGGATTCCCATATAAGTTTGCATAGGTTGTACTGGGTCACTAGTCATCTAGTTTAGGCCACTACTCCTATATCTGCGCCTCGAAAGATCGAGACGCAACTGTAATTTCTGTGAGGCAAATAAAGCTGAATTAGAAGTGATAAAGATCCTACTCCCCCACTCCTTTCAATTTTCCTTGAAGAGCAACATACACTGCTGTCTCACCATAAGAAATTATGCACAAGGGCGTATCATACACGACGCAGGAAATATACTCAGGGCCTTTTTATGTAATCACCAATTTTCCATAAATCTAGATAAAATGATTAACAATCTCCATCTGCATCAAACAACATTAATTCGTCTTTCCGTCGGAAAGAAAGAAGGAGGGGATCGGCTAAACGAAAGCAACATTTCAGTGGTGAAAATAATGACATTAAAATAGAGAAATTTAACAAAGTTGACATCAGAAACAATCAAATGAGCCTATAAAAACCGACAAATTCTTATGTTGAAGATCTAGTTTCATGCTTCAGAAGACGAAACGTAACTTGAGCCGGTAAGTTTGAGATTTTTTGACGTTTTAAGAGGTTTACTTTGTTATACTATACTACCCATCAGTAACCTTTATTTTAAAATAGTAATCAATATTATAGAAGCGGTCACAGAAAAGAAAGTTAAAAAGTTTGAAGTTAAAAGTTCCTCACGAAATGATTTTCTAACATAGAATCTGCTAATTCGGCCTCGACCTCGCAGAGGGTCTCCATTATAACGAATAAGGAAAAAAACCACTTATACCTTAACCACGATATTTTATTCCCCGACCATGACTTCGAGCCTTTAGGTCATCATCAAGAATAAAATATTGTGGTAAAGGTATAAGTAAAATTAATGGATTCTGGCGTTCTATATAAGGTATAAGTGTTCCTTTTTCCTTATTCTTAATGATTTTCTATCAACTCAGAAAGTAATAACGAAGTTTTTCGTTTTGCAGAAAACTGACTTGATAAAAAGATATTCCTTGGATCCCAAAAGGAGAAAGTTCTCCTAGACATAGAACGATATTCTTGTCTGAACTTCCATTCCATGGTTCACTTCAACAATCCTTCGAAGATTGGTAATGATCACTTTTTAACTCAGAATGTATGTTTTTATTTTTATATACACAATGGTTAACGAAACTAAAATGGCTTAAACCAGACTTACATAGAACGTTCACGCTTCGATCATTTCTGTTTTAATTTTATTCCGAGAATATTTGCAGCCAAATATATTTCGGATCTATTCACTCAAAACATTTCTATTTCTTCCCTTAACACTCGTTCCGGCCCTCACTACCTCACCTGTCTAATTCCGCACACAAATACTTATTTTTTTTTTTTTAAACTCCCTCACATTTTTGGAATTCACTATCGGTTCCGATTAAAAACTCCACTTCAGTACGATCTTTTAAGGATAAATTATTTATTCACCTCTTCTTAAATTACGATTGTTTTTACTGTGTTTTTTATACTTCCAATTTCTCTCTTTCTTTATTTATGTAGTAAAATTTTATTATATGTCTGTTTCTTTATATGTTTTCTTAAGTTATTTGTAACTGGCATTTAATTAATTCTGCTTTTCTTCCTCATTGTACAGTTATGTTATTTACCGACCACCGATTGAGCTGACACGTTTGATTTTTTGCTCTTACGGACATTCCCCACAGCATAGTTAATAAATAGTATTAATACTAAGACGATTATTAACATTTCTGTTACGTAGCATTTTCTGTTGACGGGACACATCCTCACAATTAATCAAGCAAAATCATTGTAAATAGTTAAAAAGTCGCAGATTAGGCTCAATCTGCATTGAAAATCATAAATTTAAAAAAATCAAGCATTCATCTTACAAAACCAAAATAACATATTAAGATTAAATCTTTAGTAATACTTTCTTCATACCATATTTCTTAGCACCATTTCGAAACAATTACTACTACTACTGCCATATTAGTTATCAATCACTTCACTGAATTGATTAAAGAGTTTAGGATTAATATACACTTAAATTTCCCTTTTTCGTACCTACTGAATACCAGTGGAATAACTCATTATTCATATATTAGTACGTATGATTACAGTGTAATTTATTGTATCAGTGAATGGGTTAATTAGAGAACTTGGCGAAAGACCGACCACAAAGCTTGAGCTCCCGATGGTTAGAAATGGCAAAATACTGCAATTCCTTGTTACCATTTACCCCAATAAAATTTCACCCCAAAATTACATGTTGCACATCCTGCTCAACTCGGTGGGAAATCTGCTCCGACACTCTGCATCAAAGGCAGCACACGTAGCGTGAATAGGGCCTAATGGAAGGATTATCATGAGTCAAATGGGTCAATCATGGTTTGTCCTTTCAGAGGTGCCAACTTCCCAAGTGTTCATTCAGCGACATCAATATCTGTGTTCCGATTGAACCGTGTGTTAGTGCGGTAAACCTGGAACTGCTTCAAAAATATCCCCTGGTACGGTCCCATCTACTGGCACAAGTTAGAAATTTTCAGCTTTCAATAGTTCGCCGTTAATATTACTATTGATAAAATAACACCAACTTACGAGAGAAAATTCTACCAAATGATATAATATATATAAAAGTTATTAAAAGGATTTTAAATGAGAATAATCTTAAATACATTTTATTCTAGGGTTAAAAGTAAGAAGAAAATAATTAGTCTCACTCTGTCCCTAAAATAAAATCATTTTAGTATTATTCTAGTACTCGGAATTTAAACGAACAATTTCGTTTTTTGAGCAAAAAAGAAATAATTAAAATTTAACGAATATTTAATATGCCAATAGACAAATTTGACACGAGAATAAATAAATAATAAATTCAGAGAAAGTACATTTGCGGAAGATATAATTGTTATTATGCGACCCCTCTGCTACTTCGGTCGATCCCGACAATGAGCGTAAAATAAGGGAAATAGATGAAAGGACAAGTCGCTTTAATGACTCATTCTTTCCGCGAAAGTTAAGCGACAACAATTAGCTAAAGAGGTAACTCGAGCGTTTGGTATTTAAATCCCCTGTCACACGCCGAAAGGAGGATTGCAGGGTATTTATGTAGATGTAGAAAAGTTTTAACTATTTTGGAGGTACCTATAGCTGTTAGAACACTGACAGAACTTTCATACCATCCACAATATGAAAGTTTCACATTACATCAAAGAAGTTGCTAAACGAAGCCAAACTGCAATTTTACATTAAGCAAGATTAGATTATCCTCAGATATATTTGCGTTAATTCTATGAGCAATTACAGGATCAAACGAAACGCGGCATTACGGATGTTGCGATACATGTCAAAAATGTCTCCGAAAACCCAACCTTGTTAGTTTCCTTTCCATAATCCGAAAACAGCGTAGCAAGATGGCTGAAATTCCGGAATGAGAAGCTAAATTTTGCAGAGGTGTGTTTTAGAATGCGATTATCCTTGTGGAATATGGGAGAGGAAATTACGGATCCAAACACAAGCGGGTGAATTCGTTTACCCAACCCAAGTCCCATTCACAGGGAGATCTTCCCTAACTGAGCTTCTATTCCGGGGGCCTTATCACCAATACTTATTTACCCATCCCTTCTACTACACCATGCACCAACCGTAACTCTTTCTCCAAACTTTGAACTCCCAACTCGAAAGCACAGTCCAAGTTTCTCGTGACTCCCGTAAATTTCCGTGAGCATGGCGACCAAAATGCCAAATTTAGCTTAACGATCAATTTTTCTTCCCATTATTATTTACTTTTTCCGTGATTACGATACTATTCCTGATTTCCGGAAAGGTCAAGATCTTATAATTATCCACGTATCTTTATGTGTAATAAATAGTTGTAGAAAGATAATTTTGATACATAACTCTCAGTAAAGTCATCAGCCCAAAAGCTAATGGAAATCTCAACCATCTGCAAAAGCTTTTGGCAGAGGATGAGTCTTACTGATGAAATAGTTTGCTTTTCTCGGTGAGTATAACCAGAATAACATAGAAAGTTCATGACCTATGTCACGCAAAAGACAGCGAATGAATAGAATACATAAATTCTGAGTAACAACCCCATCTCGAGAATGAGCTTCTTGGTAGAAACGGAAGATATTATTTTCAAGGAGCAAAGTCAAACAAGGCCTCCGAAAACCTCATTATCTTGACATGAAATATTAATTCAGTATCTTCAAATGAGTGAGCGCAAAATTTTTATCAACCCACTGAGGGATTAGAAAACGAAGGTATGAGTTCATCACCATTCAGTATTGTAAGTAACCTAATAATCTAACCGGAAATTTATCTTTCCGTGAAAAAAGAAGATTATTCAGGAGCTCCTGACTTCTCAATGCAATTTCCCAGTGTTCCACCACAATTCACCCAAAACCCTTGGTTGTAAAGCAACACGGAAAATGCAGAAAAATGCTTACGGAAAAATATAAATACGTCTAATGTATTCAATACCAATACGTTACTGTAATCTATTTGATTATTTTTTAGCGTTGAATGTATTTAAATTTGCTTTTCAAATATTTCAATATAATTTACCATATACTTGCTCCCTCCATTTAAATGTGATAATTAAAAATTCAACTAAGTTTATGATAAGATTTTTCTTAAAGGTTACAGTGGAGTTCCAAGAAAAAAGAAATATACAATGAAATTAATATTAGAACTAAAAATTAATAGAGTATACGACATCATGGTCGTCGAACCGTAGCATATTTCGTTCCAGTTTTCTCTCCGGTTCGACGAAAACTTCGGCTCATTTCGGATTTCGCTTCTTCTGCCAGCCTCGAACCGGTATTTCTCCGCTCAGGCCATTGTAATATTACATCCTTCTGAAAGTTTACTTAATTAATTCCAGCGTTTTTCTAAATACAACGTTAAACTACATGTTAGATATAAATCTAAGAATAGTTCGCTGCATGTCGTACTGGTTCAGCAAACCTTCCTCCGTAGACAATTAAGTAAAATGCGTATAGTTGGAGAATCCATAGTTGGTACGAAATAAATGACGGTTTTCGGTATCGGTTCAAGATTTTCATTCTTTTCGGTTCGGATGCGGTTTTTAATCCACCAAAGAAAACTGTTTTTATGGTTCGGTTACGGTTCGATGTACTCATGATTATAACGTAGAAACTTGACTAGAGAATGACTTTTTTTCGTGAATTGAAAAAAAAAACAAAATTCTTCAGCGAATCTTCATTAGAAAGGGAATTTTATTTCTATTGACTCATTCTTGGGCGTCACGGCACTAAAAGAAACCAGAGGTAGTTGGAGAATGCAAAGAAGACTTTTAATAAGCATCCGATTTTGACGAAAGGAATTTAAAGGCCGAAGGGCATCCGGAAGGTACGAATCGAGGGTTTGAACCCTTAGAGTCTTGCGGCAAGCAATTCGAAAGCGCTCCCTTTTTAAAGATGTACAAAAAGGGAAGAGGAGGAGCGAAAAGATTGAGCAGAAAAATTGAGTGAAGTTTGAGCAAACAAAAGCGAAGGGAGATACTCGTCCTAAAAGTCTCTCGAGAAATTCGCCTTGAGAATGCCTTTCTGGAATTTATAATGGCAGAAGGAGAACTAGATAGACCAGGCCTCAGAAGGGTTTTAAAGATTCTTGAATAAAGGTAACTCTCTCACATTCACGAATTTAAGCGATGTATTTCGTGACATACAACTTCGAAAAGGAGAAAAATATGCAGTAATAAACATCAGAAAACAAACAGAGAAGAAAAGTAAAAAATAAAAATTCGCGTTTTGAGATCTGTTCATAAACAAGCACTCGCCAAAATTGTCTTCATGTACCCAAGGATCATTTGAAAATTACTTTGGAAAAACACGCTAAAAGATAAATTACATTACTAAAAATATCTACACTTTTTGGTCAGTAGCTATGGTTTTTTCCCGGATATAAATATAATTATCTCGTAAAAAATTATAAATATTTTAAATTATATTCTTTGTCAGTTCCATGGAATGAGGGTTGAGCTGATGAATGATCTAAAAGAAATAATATAATCGAGATTAATATTTATTACTTATAAGACCAAACTTGCAGTGATACACTTGTTAACCCTCGATTATCCACGATCAAATATAATAATAATAGTAATAAATAGATAAAAATATTCCACCACATGTTGACTATAACCTGATTCGACCTTAGAAAACAATAGTTATAGGCTATATTTTGACCTGTGTTATAAACAACAGACAAAATAATACACCACAAAAGATCTAATATTACGTTAATACAAGTTTGCTATTGTCAGATAGTATATCTAAGGAAGCATGTTTTAGGGGAAATTAAGTTTAACGATTCGGATATTGGTTACACTACATGAAATTTTGAACGACTTAAACCGATTGTTTCCGTGTCATTTCTCTATTTGGTAATTCGCTAAACGAGTAATTTACTTTCGTGGCTAGGCCGTGGTTACTTGATAATGCAGGCGGAGTAATGGGCAAGAAACCCAGACACATAATTTACATCCGTTTAATCGAAAATTCATTGACATAATCGGCGGCCTTCGAGCTGAGAAGTGAATGGCGTGGAACGAAAAGGTGAATTGGAAGTGGAGGAGAGAATGAAAGGGAAAGTTGAGCAGAGAAATGGAAAACAGGTCAGAAGCAGAAGAGGGAGGGCGTGATAAAGTTAAGTTCGAAGGTAGTCTTAAGCCGGATTCGGAGCACTTGATTAAGTTACCCCTGCTCCGCCAACACCCCATTTCCATTCCCACTCAACACGTCAAGGGTTGCGGTGACGTAAGAAGAGCCTCTGGTGGGAAACCGGGGAAGTGAAGCGAAGGGATATTCTTTTTCGGGACATCAGGTTCACTTCACGCGAGCAATCACGGACGCGGATGGCAAAGCCGCGAACCGCGCGGTTGGGAATGTGCGGTGACACACAGAGAGGATGACAGAGAATAGGGCGAAATTAGGAGTAATTCTAAATAGCGAAAAACGGATGAAAGCGATTCCTTGCCAAATGTAAAAATAACCTTCCGAGTTTGAAAAGATGCAATCCACATTTCTGTTTTATGAGCAGTTTAAAATTTGCGTCGACTAGACAAACGGAGGTAAGCGTTAATCACCGAGTTATCTGAGGCGTGATTCAACCTCGCCACCTTAAAGATGATGTGCTGAGACTTGTACGTGACCCACTCTAAATCGGTGGCTTCTCAGAAATTTTCTATTCAAAGTCAAAGAAACAAATGTGAATTTCTATCTCATTATTATAGGATTTAGATAGATTAGTATTATTTTTTAAAGTCATAATTATGCTGAAGAAGACGAGTTCCTTTAAATTGGCGAGGGAAAATCTACCGTTTGAACGAAGGACAGATTAGTGTATAACAAATCCAAATAAAGCTATACTACGGAAAACGGGTAAGGGCGATTTTGCGCAAGATGGTGCGCACCCAGGAAAAATCCCAAGGAAGAATGGACTTGAAAAAAGTCTGACGGGATCGGGAAGTCTTCACGGTCCCGTCAGACTTTTTTCAAGTCCATTCTTCCTTGGGAAAGTTATACTAAGCTGAGAAGATAATGATGATACAGTAACTGAAAAGATATAAGCATATAAAAAATGTATTTGCCAACTTCTTAAATTATAGAAATTCACAATTTATTTAAAATGATTCAACGAATACATTTCTCAAAAATAAATCACAATAATTTAAGATTTTAATGAGATTTAAAAGAAAATCTTACTAAAGAACACTAAGGCCAGCAACATAATGTACACATATGATGCTCATATTATAGACTGTAACTAAAGTTCACTTCAGATCCCGGTATTATTACATTTTGATAGAGTTAAAGTGAACATTGTAGTTAATCTCCTCTGGATATGATGGATTAGTAAGAATACTAACTATAATCATCACTTTAGTTACTACAAATCTTTATAAAATCGGGGCTTTAAGAGGAGATTAGTTAAGTATAAATTTTACTGAGCCTAAGTAAGAAGTCTAGAATATGTTGCAAAAAAAATAGGAACACACTATAGAAGATAAAGTTTGAAGCCATCAATCAGTTAAGAAAAATTCACTTTGCCCATTTTTCAATCGAAAATGATACTCGTATAACAATGTAATTATTAAACACTGACTTTTATAACTCGAGTAAACAGAAAACACTGCAACATTAATATAGTAATTAGCAGTCATAAAGAGTTATATCCAGGGTATACCAAGTCTAATGTGGAGAGAATAGTATGAAGAGAAACATGAAAATTAAAAAATTACCAGTTCTACGCAATTTTAATATTCAACAAAATCATGAAAAGCGTGTAATTACATCCTACCTACTTTTGCCGCAGAAGATAAGTTTTTGACTTGAATATTTAGAAGTATCGATGAACCTCGGGCAATTCGGGAAATATTATATCTCAACAGTGAGGTTCTCTAGGAAAAACATCCCCTTTTCCTTACTACAAAATGCTAATGCGTGTCCAAAGCTATTCTCCTCTGACACCATTCTCAGATTCGAAAACTTCGATTTTCTTTTATATAAATTTCGTCAAGATACGCTTCGATACTACTCACCGATTTGTGATAAGGAATCCAATATACGTTAGGAGTAATACTGTGCATCAATCTTCGCCGTCACTTAAGGCAACTGACCCCTTTCAAAGGCACGGAATCGATATCAGAACCGTTCCTTGACGCTAATTCCGACGACCCCCAATATTTACTTGTCCTCCGGCAAAATTCCTCGCTCTCTTTAAAATGCTTTTGAAGGGCCGCATTCTGAGCGAAAAGGAGGGATTTTCTCGAATTCCACGAGCGATGTCGCGGGCGAGGGGTGGATGACATATTAGAGCAAATGGAGCGCATCTTTCGTTTGTCATGAGGAGGATATGCAGAGGTAGACGGTCGATTAATTGCCTCGAAACGCTCTAAAAACTCGCGACATTGTACTTCTATTAAGCGGGAAATGTTTCACTACCAGCAATACACCTTTGGGAGCTAAGATTGAATTGCCTGGAAAGTAGCGATTCGTGTACTATCTATTAGGTAGAAAAACTAATGAGAGCGATATTTTATCCGCTATCCCATATCAGTTACTCCATTAATACTAAGTTTACGTAATTTTAAATAGGTAATAATTACGATTATTCATTACTAGATTTAACACTGATTGTGAGTGTTCCGATATGATTCATCGATCTCTATGTTTTCGAGAGTTCTGTTTACCCCCTTTGCGTCGCTACTTTTCCGAAGTATGGATATCCCCTCTATCAACCTTCAGTTGTACATTTTTATCCTTTAAACCAAATCTTGGCTTCCCACATTTTGAAAACTCTTTGAGGTATTGAGAAACGCTGTTTTTGGTGGAAGAGAGGTCCAAGTCATAGACTATCCAAATGAGAGTCTAATAAGAATAAATTCCGCAATGGGAGAGCTCCTAGATTTTTCGCAAGCAACGCAAATTTACTCCTCATATGGAGATAAAAACAACAAGAATCATTGCATGGAAATAACTCTTATCTATTTAATATATAACTCTAATATTTATTTGAAAGCTTCTGTGCGTTAAAATAAATATTTTACATACTCGTATGTACGCAAGTAAATAGGATGAAGTTTAAATTCCCTTGTTGCTTCTCGTTTGTATGAGCATATGGACTCGATAAATTCGGATCTTATCCGATATATCATAAAATTACTTCTATGAAATAAAATATTCGTTGAAGTTTAAAGTGAAGAAGTGGATAAATTTACAAGGCGATGCTCAAACGTTTAAATCGTTTCGTTCATTTCAGATAAGAAAATCTTCTTTCCATTGAAACTCAATATTAAATGTACATTACCATCATAAGCATTCAAATTACAGAGGAATCATAGCCTCGAGACCACCAAAATAAACACATTCAATAAAATTTCGCTCCATTATGTCTGCAGGCATCATATCCCATTCCGGCAAGTCTCTCGCAAAACTTTTTCAAAAGCAGTGCTCGCATTAATCGACTCTCTTCACAAGTCAAACGCTTCTAAAGGCTCGAATGGAATTTCCGTGTGAGAGTACATACGATATGTAGAAAATGTGTTTTTTCCCTGTTAGGAACCAACAGTACTCCCAGAACAATATCAATTATAAATGCGAAACCTTCGCGATGCACTCCAGGAAAACGTAGTTCTTTAAAACACATACGTCGGTGCATGCACCAATGAGTGCATCTCTAGAAATAGTAACAGTACGGCGCAGCATCATGAACTGCATCAACGGCTAGGGAACCTTGATCTAATTCCATCCAGTGCTATCAAATACCCTCCGCTCCTTATGTAACAACTGTTCATGTCCTTAGCTTAGTGTGCGATGCTGATACTTACTCCACTAAATGGAACGGAATAAAGTAATCAGTTACATTCATTTGCTAAGAAAAAGAAGCAAATTCACACTGAAACGGCTGGATATGATCAAACCATACTCAAAGCTTATCTTTTAGGCAAATAGTTTTACACTAGGGCCTGTTATTTTCATATATCCTTAAAATGGAATTTTAACTAATCTTCACTATAGGGGCAAGTATTATAATAGTTTGCTAGAGTTTAAATGACTGTTATAGATAATTTTCAAGCTCACCCATCAATATATATATATATATAAGAGATTAACTAGAATCTTCACTTAATTTCCAACAAACAATTATAATACCAGGGTCTAAAGAAAACATCAATAAATTAGTCCATTTTAGGTGTACTTTATAATATCGGGCCGAAGTTTCATGACCAAAATATTTGTAAACATACCAAAAAACATTGAGTTATACTTGTTTTTATACGAAGAAATCAGATAATAAAGAAAATAACACAAAAGACAGCCCAGAAAAGTAATAACTGCAAAGAGGATAGATAATTGTTTAATTTTAAACAATTTTGGGAAGCCGAGGGGTGGCTAAACGACAATCAGCATGGGTTTAGAAAAGGTTTCTCTTGCGAATCTCAAATGATAGGACTATATCAGGATTTAATAGAAGCGCAGGACAGAAGAGATCAGGTAGACGCCGTAGTGGTGGATTTAGCTAAGGCCTTCGATGTGGTGGATCACAGTTTGCTGATACAAAAAATGAGCAAGATGGCGGTAGATCCAAGGATAGTTACATGGGTAAAGTCCTTTATTCTAGAAAGAACGCAGACGGTGAAAATAGGGAAAGAGCTGTCAGATCCTATTAAAGTAACTTCGGGTGTAGCTCAGGGTAGTGTACTCGGGCCGCTATTCTTTTTAATGTTTATAAATGACATGCCGAATGTATTAAAATCTCGCGTACGTTTATTTGCAGATGACTGCGTAATATACAGAGTTATAAAAGGTAACTGCGACTGTATAGAATTGCAAAGCGACATTGATAGCTTAAATAATTGGGTCTCCTCGAACAATCTAGATATAAACAAAGAGAAATGTAAAATCATAAGCTTTAACAGAAGCAAATACCCGTTCTCCTATAACATTGGCGGTAATACTATAGAGAAGGTTAGCAAAGTGAAATATTTAGGGGTTACTTTCAGCAACGACTTAAAATGGAATGCGCACATTGAGAACTTAATAGGAAAAGCAAATAAAACATTAAATTTTGTAATACGTTCTCTTAAACGGGCAAATAGGAAGGTAAAAGAAACCGCATATACATCGTTGGTTAGGCCTATATTAGAATACGGTGAATGTTTATGGGACCCTCATCAATTAGGAGTTAAAAGGGATCTAGAGAAAGTGCAAAGAAGGGCGGCTAGGTTTGTGTTAAGTAGATATGACAAATGTAGCAGTGTGACCCAAATGCAGAAAGAATTAGGCTGGGATAGTCTAGAAGCCAGAAGAAGGAAAAAGAGACTGTCGATGTTTTATAAGGCATATGTTGGGAAGCCCGCGTTTAAAGAAATTCGTGATAGAATGAATGAGGCAGATTACATAGGTAGGAACGATCACACATTTAAGGTTAGGTGTATTAAACAAAAGACTGACAAACGTAAATATTCTTTCCTAAATAGAACAATAGAGGAATGGAACGGTCTACCTGCAGAAGTCTTCGAACCTTTCCCAAGGAATGTTAAAGCTTTTCTCAAGAAAGTGGGGGAATTAAACAAATTAGACGAGTGAACCTGCCGTAAGCGAAATGTGAGTCGAGTAGGGGATCGCCTGGTAGGGTGATGTACGGTGGGGACTTCGTGGGCCCCGTGGCCGCTACGGTAGCCGTGAAGGCCTATCAGGAACCCTGAAAAGTCTTGCATGACAATTAATTCTGTACATAAAATTAATGTAGTTGATGTTAGTTAGCGTAGTACTATACTGGATACATTGTAAATATCTTAATGATGTATTTTAATTATAGTAGTTGATGTAATGTGTTGATATTGTAGATGGGTGGTAATTCATTTATGTTTTTATTCATTGACACTGTATTATATATGAATTTATTTTTGTATTGTGTTCATAGTATATAGTGGGCTTATATTGTGAAGCAGTTGTAATGTATAAAGTTGTACTTTATGAACGTCGCCACCAGACACAAGTCTATCTGCGACGGCTTTGTATATAATAATAATAATAAGTTTTTTATCAGATGTACAAAAAAGTGATGCAATTTGCTTGCAATAGTCTTACACCCTTTTCCTCCTGTTTCTAAGTACAACTTTAACATCACCAAATTTTTTATATCAGTAATACCAATTATACATTTAGCCACTCGTAAATTCCTTTTATGGACTTTTTCTGGCTCTGTGTAATTTCTCTTAGTTTATATTTCAGAGAAGTAACTCGGAATTTCAGTGATAGAAAACAATGTTTAAGAACAATTGTTTTATTTCCAAAAATTATTCATATTCTTTTCAATTACATTATTCGAATTTTTCATGATAGATTGAGAAAATGCTTTGCTGAGTATAAAAGAATAAACAAGTGAAGATAAAACTAGAAATATTTGGGATCCTGTTTTATCGTTCAGAGGTAAATTGAATAAAAAGTACCAATTCCTTTTTTCGCTTAGCAGACTCCGAATATAATCGTCACGCATCTGCCAATAAGTTATTACGGAGATGATCGTTGTTGTAATTGAAAAATATCGCTTCCATAGCAAATCTTTGCAGATAAATCTCCGATAGCAAGTGTTGGTAAGGGTTAATACATCTCGCTCATTTTAATATATACGTACATTGAATGTGGAAAATACAGAATACATAAAGCAATAAAAACAATTTTAAGAGAAAAATGAAGATTCTCACATTCAATAATTGTTACAGTGGCAATAATTGAATCTGTAAATGAATGAGGACATAATCCAACAGTATTATATTTAAATTTATAAGAGTGAGAAAAATTTTCGGAATGTTTCCAGTTAATGATATATTCGCCATTCACTAAAACTACCAAAGTTCTTGCATAGACAGACATTGAGACTAAGATAAGTTCTTCATAAAAAATGAGATCTGTTGAAATAATATTTCTGGTTAAGAATGCCAAAGCAAAACGTACCTATATTTAATTCAGATTCGAAAAAAATTAGAGACAGAAAGTGAGGCGATGTAAAAATGATAAGGAGGGCGCCCAGCAACAGCATAATGAGGTCACATAAGTTTCATTTGGAGAATCCACGAATAAAGCGAAGAACTATCAATCACGGAAATGCTTAAAGACGCCGCTTATTTCCGGAAGAGTCAGTGAATGACGCGCTTCAAAGAAAAAAGACAAATGAAATTCGAAATCCGCAATGATTTCTGGGAGCGAAACGGGAGTTGGTTTAAATATAAACAGACAGACTTTGACTCACTGTCAAAGAAGTACGAGCGCTGGCTCAGAAAACTACATCTGAATACAAAGTTGTTGAACAAAGGCTTCGTTTAATTATAACCGTTCTAATTTCCATCTGGACACTATACTGCGTAGCAAAGACGATTCAGAGGCAACAACGAGTAAATCAAAGGGAAAGATAAGTAAGTAGGAGAAGAAAAGATGGGGAAATAGAAAGGTAATATTACTCTTATGGATAGTACCAGAAAAACGTTTATAGAAATGCTTATTTTACAATGAAATGCTCTACGGGCTTATGAAAACAATTCAGAGGCCAAACTCTATTAATTTTGAAGGGTTTTCTAACGCAATCTTATACACATCATACTGTGGTGTCCGGGTTTCGTTTTTTCCTTCCAACAGGAGTAATTCTTCCCATACATAAATATGTAACAATTGCAAAACTTTCGCTAATATGGAAAAACTACCAAGGTAATCTGCCCTGCTGCAAACTCAAATAAGATAATGAAAACTACAATAAAAATATACTCAAATTACATAATTATCATTTTATTTTGTATCTAGTATACTTAGTATTAATATTTATTATTTAATATTTATTTCTACCTCTTTTAACTGCCATATATTAGTATGTGCAATAATCGAATTCCTTAGTAATGCTTTTAATATAATGTAAGCTAATAACTCATCCAATACTGAGGATAATACTACACGAGAGTCTTTTTTATATGGGAATTAAACTTATTTACTATTCACCGACTGAACTCAGAGAAACGTTTAGTATGAATTTTAATGTATTTTTGCTAGAGTCGAAAAATATGTTTACTAAAAAACGTTTCTATTCAATCAAAGAATTCTTAGAGTAGCCGTAACACTAACTTTAACGCGTAGTTAATGTACATTTTTTCTTTTGCATATTAGGTTGTATTTTGTCTACATGGAATAGTAGAATCAAGCTAAAAATTGCGTATTATAATATGTAAAAATAATAAATATTATTATGTGAAAGAAGTTATTTAAACGTATTGTAAAATATATTTATATAATGTGATATTTATATTTATGGTGTAATGGATAAATAATGTGATGTGGAACATATAACAGGACAGAATGTGTTGTAACATGCATAATAATATATAATAGTGTAATCAGTTTGATCTGACGAGACATCAGTTCACCTTCAGAATTACTTGATGAAAAATGAGAATGTAGTATGATAATAAAGTGCTAATACTATTGCTATCGGAGTGTGAAATCTCAATTTCGCCCGAAAAAAGGCGTATGTATTTCTCATTTATTAGAAGAAAATAACAGAATCTCAATTTACGTTCATTCCAGACTTAAACAACTTATTTACATTCCTGGATCAGGCACAGTAAAAGACACTGAGCCTGCACATGAGGAGATAGAGATATCTGCAATGATATCGCCGCCAAAGGGTTCGAAGCAAGAATCCTTTCGAAGGGAGCATTGCTATGATTTCCTTTGAGTAATCACCTCCTATTCCTCGCGCTCCAATTAATCTCCTATAGCATCGTGTACACTTCTACCAGACGCCAATCGCTCCTTTCACTTCACTCTGCACTTCTTATGTTTATTTTCGACGGCTTCGACAAGTCTCCGACAAAATACATATTCAATGAGCCGCAGCGAGATCTTTGAGCATCTGCCTTCGAGTACAAGTATCCTTCGATGCCTTATTTCCATCTTAAAGATCACAGAGTGTCCCATAAGGGAGGATTAATTTCGCGTTTTCTTTTTAATGTACGAGTAGACAATTTTCACAATTACTTAACGGTGATAAGAAGTTAGTCACACCCGTCCAACCCAACCTAACAAATAAGGTATATTGCAGAAAAGATCAGACAATACGTGAAAGCGATTCTTGAGATCACCAAACTCTACATTTATCATTCATAGCACCATGTCCAGAAGACCATAATCCAGAAGGCTAACCGGTTTCTCAAGCCCTCCATCATTTGACTTCCTCTTGGAGCAAGGACGTATTATCTTACAAATAACTAAATAATTAATCCATTATAGTTCTTAAATTTTTCATTCATTTTTCACTGGATCATCAAAAAGACAGAATTCAGCCATACTTAACCAGTCTTTGGGATTATTCAAGGTAGTTTCAAGCGACGAAGGCAAAATTCTTCTCCAAGCACAACCAGTATGAAGTAAGATTTCGACGGGTTTTATCGAAGAACATTTTCAAATGATTCGATATGATTTCTTCCTAACTTTTCATCATTAGTCGAAAATAATTCCAAAATTTCGACGCTTACTATATACAAAAATGAGAAATCAAAACATTTCGCCATAAAAAAGAGTATTACTTAGCATACTACAATCAAAAGGAATGCACTGGAAAAGTAATGCCTTAATCTTTCTATAAAATAAAATTACTAACCAAAAACCCGATGAAAGGAAGACGAGAAAAACAGGAAAAATGCTCACCTGAAAGAAGAGAGAGAAGGTCAGATGAATTGGACGAAGAAAAAACAAAGAGGAACAAAAACATCCACTAGCCGTAAAACATAAAATGCCAACCGAATTACGTTTCGTAAACTCGCACTCGTAAAAAAATAATCGTAAATAAATATTTAAAGTAAAGTATCGGTTTCTAGGTTGCACAACGTCGAAGAGAATCTTACTGCAACGTCAAAAGGATACCAAAATATTTATGGGTCTTAAGAGAGAATTCACAGTATTATTCCAAGCCAAAAAGTAGTTTTGCCGCAAAAGTCGTAATCCTGGATTCCCCGATTTCTTCCAAACCAGAGGAGACAGCGTTCCGTGAGAAAGATCTCGACAGTTTTTATATCCTACTTGGACGTACTCCAAGGTTTGTGTGACGCAAAAATCTGAGACAAAATCTGTGGAAATGATGCTAAAAACTTACGGAAGCAGCTGCATGGCAATTTACATAACGTTGACAGTGTAAACAAATAGGAAACCCCTGCAAGTGACCGTGGGCGAAGGACATGCGTTTCAGAAGGGAACGAAGGCGATGAAATTGGAGACCTCGAATAAATTCAAGTGCAGGTTTCGCAATAAACTTTTGCGCTGTGGCGAAGAAGGAGCGAAAAATGGACTCGGTGTCCAAAATCGGTTTATTTCTGGGAAGCGTGAGAATGAAATGATTCCTTACGCGCGACAGTGGAGATGTGGGTCACAAGCACGAGCTGCCATTGGCAGTGAGACAGAGAATGCATCCGGCCCTGTCCTACAGTTCCGGGCTAGCGAAAGCGACATCTACATGGCAAACTTCTGAAGCTCCCACTGCTCGCTTCAACAGCTTTTCTGTCACTATTAGTCACGAAAAAGGGATGACTTGCGAGCCATACATCACGATGAGAACGGCGCATTACTTGAAATTTATACTCCTTTCGGTGAAAGTTGAGAAGCTCCCTTTCTCGTTCCGAATTTGGCCGTTTTTTGAAGAGCGCAAGGAAAGAGATGAACGAGTTAACTGATTCGTTACGGTAGAAACTTTCCTACCTGTCAACTCAATACTCCGAATAATGGTTTTTTGGTAATTTTTTCCTCTGGTGTCTGCAATACACCTGGCCCATCTATCAATGTTTTCTTTGATCAGTGCCATTCCTAAGGTTTCCAAAAATAATTTTTTGGACTTACGCAAACTTGCTTCGTAAAAATTATTATTTATAATAAAATCAATTGACGAAGCTGTCACTGTGTTGAACGTTCTTTTCCTTACTAAAATTATTATTTACTTTATTTGAACTGTCCCGTTATAACGGCGATAAAAGTCACACGACTGAGTACGGCACCGGGTCCCCGAAGACCCTAGTGCTATACAGGCCGGTGATTCCTATAATTTAAATTAAGGTAAACTTTTTTTGTAGACTTTTAATTCTAAATATGATTCTCTAGGAATACGTAAAGTTTCAATTACTGCAAAAAAATTGAGAGAATTATTTTCGAAAATGTATTTTTTGGGTCTCTGGAGACCCTAGGTCCATACTCCGAGTGTTAATGAGTAGAGAGAACAAACACTTCGTTTTAATTAGATATGCATTATTTCTAAAAAATTACGTAAAACTGCTACAGCGAATAGGGATTCCATTTAAATACATCTGATTTACAAATTTAGTCTCCTTTATAATCTACATGATTTTCAGCGTTCACAAAGTTGGTTTGTCAGATGCAGAGTATATGCTCAGGGTAGGGCTAATCCTGAATGTTCCAGTGGATTATATACCTATATCGTGTACTTGTATAATGTAGTGGCCACAAATAAGATTCTCGGGCAGAAGAGTACATAAAACAGCCACAATCTAGTCTCAGCGGATCAGGAGTGAGTTTGAATTGTGTTGTTAACCAACGTATCTGATACCTATGTAGCTTTCATATTTTCGCAGCAGTGGTCATGTGTAAAAAAAGCTGAAGAAAGATACCTTCCCCTTTATCCTGTACCGAAAAAGGAGCGAAAAATTTTACACTTTTAAATTTAAAAAT
Organism: Ladona fulva; assembly: GCA_000376725.2. NCBI lineage: Eukaryota > Metazoa > Arthropoda > Insecta > Odonata > Libellulidae > Ladona > Ladona fulva. Next base: position 210,506 of record KZ308220.1, on the reverse strand, counting down.
TTTCTACTTATCAGCATCGGGAAGGAACCTCCACTACGAAACATTTTTCCATGCTATGAACACGAAAAAAAAATATTACCAGAATTTCTTGAGCATAACTTCTAAAAGTTGGGCGGTGAAAATAAACCTTACCTTAACTGTTTCAGGGCAAATTATTTCTCACATGATTAGCCGAAAATTTAAGGTGACAACATAAAAATAGGTCTACTGTTAAATTAATCAGTACCAATTTAGCTTGAAGTGGGCCAGGACATCCGGTTTACGGGTTTTTTCCAAATCAACTCATAGTTTAGCATATCTACGTAATAGTGTGCTATGAATAATGCATAAAATGGGAATAAAATTTTTGTTAAAGGACGTGTCGCTGCATCACTGCCATTAACAAGTATACCTACTCGTGCAAGTTATTAATAATTTAGTGTAACCGTATCGTTAGATTCCTAGTACAAGGTGATCAACGCATACAGAAATTATCATGTATATTCGTATTAAAATAAATATCATTGAATGTACGTAAATATATACATTAGTAAGGATTGGGGAAAGCTGTATTTACTCTGCACGGTAAAGCCGTGCGGCTGAATCCCAAGGAATGAAGTCTGAAAAATAGCGACATGACTGGGACTCGAACCCAGCTCTCCCACTTTCCGGACAGGAAACGTGCCGTGGTGGATCAGTGGTTAGAATACCTGCCCGGAAAGTGGAAGACCCGGGTTCGAGTCCCAGTCACGTCGCTATTTTTCACACCTGTTATTCCTTCTACATTAATAGGAACGTTAGCGAATAAGGTAACTTCTTCATATGACGATATCGGAACATTACATAAAAAAGCTTCCTTAAAAATAATTATTTATATACAGAAATGACATATCAAAGCCATAGTATATTATATTAAAAGGAAAGAACTTCTGAATTGCATCAGATATAATACAAATACAAACAGGACCTCGCCTTTCATATTAGCATTGATAAGGGAAAGAAAATCAAGTGAAATACTTCCTAGATTTTTCAAAGATAACTGTATAAAAAATGCATTAAATTATTCTCCATGTTTAACCTACGCTCACTTTCATCATGAAGTTAAACAATGCAAAGCAATAGATTTCAAAATGTCTTCATTATTAAAATTTCGTGATAAATTCACCTACACATAAGATGATTTTAAAATATCGTTTTCTGAAAGATTCAGTAAAAATATACATTCGATCACTATCACACCATGTTTAAGATTATGATTTCATTAATGAGCAGCTTTAAATAGATAAAGAAAGCAATACAGGTGGAGCATGTTTTCATAAGTATTTCATTAGCTTGCGGTTTAATCTTCATCACACCTTGACCTCGGAGAACATATTACTGTGGCCAATCTTCGATAGAATTACCGCCATCAAGGGCAAAGTGTCGCGCCGCTCACACGCCTCCGCCACAGCCTATTTAATCAACAAAAGGATATGAGCACCTCTGCTATTATAAATGTACACCTTCTTGCCCACGATGCTTGCGGAGAGATGCTGTTCCCTAGCAAGTTTGTAATATCAACACTGCGCTGTGAGGGAGCTAAATTCTAAGGAATCTAAGCACGGGGTAAAATTAAAATACAGACATTAGTATCTCGACTTATGAACCGCTCTACATACGAGGTTTTCGACATACAATTTCTTTTCTTATTCCAGATTGACCTCTAGATGCGAACTTATTTTCGAAATACGAATAAAAAAAAGAACGGGTATAATCGAAAACTGAGTCGAGATACGAACTTTCCGAGTTACGAACTTCGAACTCTTATACGTGGATATATTAATATAAGGTAATATTGTTCATTGAGAGAGAAGTGAATTATGAGTACCAAATATTTGAAACATCAATGTCAATTACAATAATTTCTTGGCGTTCAATAAAATGTCAAAAAATGTTTTCCTCTGAATATCACGGGGGAATGTCACTCGTACGTTCCGTTGCAGCGATCGTTCAATTTAAATTTCGATTACAAAGATTGAAGTAAAACCTACAATTATTAAATTGAAAATGCGTTGAAGAATGCAAGGCTAAATTTCTCAGCTAAGATGTTTCTTGAGTTTGAACACATCGCACGTGTGGTATCAAGAGGAAATCGGACTTCTCTGAGATAAAACTCAATTAGGAGAGAAAATGTATGTCTTCTTTCTTTAAATGTTGAATGGATATCGTGAGAGAATGTCCGTTTGTCAATGCCACAACAGGCACCATGACGTCATCGAATTACTTCTTTATTATCACAGGAAAAATGCCAATAAATTGAAAAAAACAGGCTGAAAGCGCACTGTAAGGATAAAATACTACTTGGTTAAAAGATTTTTTTTATAAATCACACTATCGTATGATCATAGAATATAATTATGAAGCAAATGTTCTTACTTGTTGTACATTATTTGGTTCAAAATTATGCTGAGGACCTTGCAATCTGTATTGTAAATTAAATAAAAATTAGACTTATTTTCTCATCTAATTATTAAGAATTAGATATTAGATTTCTTCGACGCCTCGTTTCGATAGGTTTCAACAAACCGAAAGCATTTTAGGAGGCTAAGGACGTTCTTTCTTATGTTTCCAAACGAGCAATGGATGTTTCCTACACTTTTATTTCGTATTCAAGCTTCACAAGGCAGACATAACGGGATGACGCATGTGGGTGCCACCGATAAAAAGGGTTGCGGGGAGAAGATTATTTGTTCTTCTAGCATTGGAATGGTTTCCCGGAGAATGAACTGTTTATATCGAGGCGATCGTTTCCACCCACAAATCGGCGCCCAGACGAAAACATCTGAAGACTTCAGTTCACTCGGAAACATAAAAAGCGCAGGTGCGCTTTGAAAAACTTCAATCTGCTTCGAGTATATTTTCCGCATCGATCGTAAGGAAAGATCCCATTACATTACAACCAGAACTCTTTCAGAGCTGTTGTGCACTCAAGCTTCCTCTTCGACTGTCCATTGCAATGGCAGACGACACCTATGCATTCAATGAAGTTTTAGGTTTCGTCCTTTGAAAACTGCAGTGATTATAAAAGGTAAAAATACCTTTCAATTATTTAATCTTCAAACACAAATATGTAATAGGAGCAACCAATTATTTCCAAAGCATCAAAGTATACTCGGGAAATGAGGAAAAAATTATAATCGGCCTTTAAAAACTTTCAAGAAAACAGCAGGAAAATGTTCTACCAGCATCAACGAGAAGCTGCTGCTTTTAATTTGATTGCTAATATATTCAATAAGTATACAAGGATGTAGTCATTATGATAAAAGAATACCGTAACTTCGCAATAACGTTTGATATTTCTGTTACGAGAATATTAAAAAGGGTGAATATTTGCATAATTTTTTCACAAAATTTTCAGCACTAAATTTGGATTAACACCTCCAAAACGCAACGGATTCTATCAAAGAAAACAAAAAATTGGTGAATATATCTTAAATTCCGCACATATTTAACCTTTACAGAAAAGCATACTTTAAAAAATAAGATAATACTAGAATCTCTTAGAAGTAACTATAGCTATTGAGAAGTAATCATAACTATAACCGCAAAATAACTCAACATTAACTGGAACTGAGTCAATTCCAAATCATAGCTATGATTTACTAAGGCTTAAGTATAGATATAATCTGTCTGAAAGGATTTTTTTTTTACTTGTACCAATACGATAGAATGCAGTATATATATAAGTAGACGAAGTAAAAGAAAACGGATAATCCGTTGTTGTACACTTTTATTTGTGACCAATGAGAGCAGAATTTAAAATTCTGCATGTTTATCCCTAAATATTAACTCAGCCTAAATAATGGCCAATTTCGATTCTAAAATTCCCTCGAGATAATTCGCTCAAATTTCACGTACATACTAATATCTCTAACGGACGTTAAAAATAAAGGTGTACTTGATTAGAGTTAAATTAAAAGTTATATGAATACTTCCATACGTACATGGGAATTAAAATTGTCAACAACTTAACAATTGCACTTAAAGGAAAGGTTTAGTTCGAATTTTCAGCTACTTTTGCAGAAATTGAAAAAAATGTATTTAGAAAAATATTTCTATTTCATCAAAGAATCCTTACAGTAGCCCTAATACAACGTACATCGCATAGTTTATGTACTATATTTGGCTTTTGTATAAGAGTGCATCTTGTGTGCATAAAATGGTGCAACCTCAAGTATTCATGCTAGAACTATAGAGTATTATAAATATATATTGTATGCTTCATAGTAAAGATGTTACATGACATGAGTTATTTGAACTTATTATAATATTAATTTGCAATATGTTATTTATATTTATAGTATGATAGAGTGTTAATGTGATGTAGAATGTATAAGATGGATGAATGTGTTGTAATATGTAAAACATTGTAAAACTGTAAAATAAAAATAATATAACGAGACATCAGTTCACCTTCGGTATCCTTACAGAAAATGTGTGAACAATGCATGCTAAAAAAGTACTATTACTATCACAACTATATTGAAAAAAAGAAGATAAATATGTAGTCTTTATGTGTAAAAAAGAAAACGTAGTGGTTTTTCTTTCTAATATTTATTCAGCCTGCGACCCGTTCCAGTAACAGCTCACCGTCATAATTTTCATTTTATCTAAAATACTGCTTCTGATTATTATATTCAAGGGGATCTTCTACTTCTGCATTTTTTTAATTGAACGCACTCCAGCTGAATAAACGAGACATGCTGTATCTCTTCCCCACGCGTCCATTTTCACATTGCAAAACCTCAGCTTGCGAAAGCGAATAAATCTATTTTCGCATCCTTGTTACTTCTACCACTTAGCGCTAACGGCGTGAAATCATAAATCAAACATCCAAATCCTTTCTTCCCAACGCATCACGCCCTTGCTCACACCTATTCCGCGTGTGTTTGTTTGGAAATGGAGAAGCGAATGATGTTAATTTGATCTCTAATTAAAGTGCGCGCAATTTTAAGTCCGCAGTAAACACTCTGTCAACACCTCTGCAAACTTAATAGAGGTTATCACGTACTTCGCTGCATATTCATTCACTAATTCCATCGTTCAAAAATCACACGTTTAAGAACGGAGGTCTCTCTTGATGATTAGGCTGATCAAACAACTTGAAAATAGGCGAAAAACATTCAAGTCTAAATGGAATGAGATGGATGCTCAATGATAGAATGCTACTTCATTTTTAGTGTGAGTAAACTAGCAGCTTCCTTTATTCACCATCCTCCTACGTACCGTCGCATCTTTGCAAACACTTTCGTAACATACAGGTATAAGTAACGTATATATACATGTAAACAAATATGTACAAGCATCTTAATAAATTAAAGCTGAGCAACGTATTTTCCACCATATGTTAATAAACCGGTTTTGGCCTACAGCAATCGCCAGGTAAGCATACGTTTTTAAAACAGTTAATAGTAAAAAGTATGAGAAAGTAAAGTAGAAAAAAAGTAAAATATAAGTTCCATCGTCAAATTCCCCTTTAACCCCAATCATCATTCCTTTTCACTATTTTATCCATCTCGTTCAACCAGGTTTTCTTGGTCTTCCTCTCCCTAACTCCCTATAACTTTGCAATTCCGTTTTTCACCAAACGTTCCATATACTAAAACACCCTTCAATCTAAATTCACTCAAGTGGCAAATATATTTTTCTACGCTCTTTCTTCCTTTTTTAGTCATTAATATTTGTAAATGTTATAACGACATACGAGGTTGGGTGGAAGAGGCCCGCATGGGCCTAATCTCGCCAATAACGAAATTCAAAAATTAATAATAAATATACATTCTTGAATCCCAACTGAAATCGAAAATCTTCATTTATTCCGTTCCAAGAATCGATACCCAACAATCCACGTTTTACTCAAGTGTACTTGGAGGAAGGTTAGCTATGTGTGAGCAACTACGACTTGCAGCTAGTTTTAATCTACTAAATGGTAATTTAGTTTTATATAGTACCTATATAAAAAAGCTAGAATTAATTCAAACAAAATTTCAGAAGGATGCCATATTACAATGGTCGGAGTGGAAAACAAAACCCGTTCCAGGCTGGAAGAAGGAAACCGGAACTGAACCGAAATTTAGTTTTTTCGTCGAACCGGAGCGAAAACCGGAAAGAAGAACATTACGGTTAGGTGCCATGGGAACACCAGAAAGTAATTAAAATTTCGGTAGTTCGCCGTTTTTTACACTCTGCCCTCTTAAGAATACAACCACATCTGCACGATTAAGATTTTAAGATGATGCAGAACTCAAAACGATTTCATGATTAGAGATCTTGGAACACTTCGGAAGCGAAACTGTAAAATTCTTTCACCGCGCTTCCACCTTCAATCATGTTGCAAACCCTCACTAACCAGCATACTGTTTCATTCACCCTCTCTCACGACCTTCAAATCAAAATTTCTCACACGGAGACAGCAAATTTGATGAACATTTTAGCCGAATTCACGCTTCTACGGTTCATGAATCATAAAATGCCATATTTCACTGCTGTAAACTGGATTGTCCTACGGATACTAAATGCCTAAATAGAAGGTAAATAAAATGGGGTCCCTCCAAATGGTACATGAGCTAAGAAGGTGCACAGCGTACGTGCAAGAAATCAGAAACGAAAGCAAACCGAAAACAAGTAGTCACTTCTAATATTATTCTTGCAAGAGACCAAAAACGATCGATTGCTGCTACACATTGCAGTCTTTAATACGCGAGTTTAATGTCTCAATCTAATCCAGAGCAAGAGTAAATGCCTCGGTATTGAAGGAATAAATCGTAATATTCGCTAAATGCATTTCAAGAGCAGTACCATGATCTCCAAAAATAGAGTAGATTAAATATAGCGAACTCTGAGATACAAGAGCCGAGTTAATAAGGCAGCTTACTTAAAAGCAGCCTTAATATCGTCTACTTTATGAAGAAACGCTCCCCTTGAAAATCGTTGCATAAGAATGGGCAAACACGGCGACGGCCTATGCTACTCAAAGGCTTCCTTCCAATGGTGCAAAGGGAACGCCTTCAATGATTCAACTCTCAAGGCAATGACATCACTTGGAATTATTCTTTGTCATTGTGCAACGCTGCGTTTCTACCAGAGAACTAATTAGATGCACCAAAGCAGGGGACCTTTCCCAAAAGCCCTCTGATATATTACCCATGGAGATCTTTCAGTGCTATCAAAGCAGAAAAGAATCTTTCTTTGAAGGAGATAATTATGACAAACGCTTCCAGAATGACGTTTCCATTCGAGGAAAATTAGATTTATCCACAATTCTGATGCAATCACAGCGATCGAATGAGTTAATCGGAAAAATGTTAAACATCGAACTTAAAAAGATTCCTTTTCGTATGATGGCTATAGATGGGCTATTTTTAAATCAATTGTACTGCAATAATTTATGCGAATATGGCCGCATATTCCTTGCTTTTTTAAAATGTAAAACACTCGTCAGATATTTTTATTTTAATCGTTATTTGAATTAATATACATAATAAGAATATCCTACCTGAGCAGAATCTTATCAGTAATCTTTTTACTACTTTCAACATAGGCAGCTGAGATTCATGGTAGGAAAAGTTTATAAAACTTTTCTAAAAAATGGCTACTGGGCCACAAAAACATAACCTAAGGGCCGAATGTGGCCTGTGAACCGCGAGTTATGAAATTGGAAGAGAGGTTAGCCTAGTTAAAAAGAAATAAGCAGTTTTACCAAATTCAGAACTGAAACCAATAATTTGATAAAAAGTTTTCCTGTCTTGAGAATACAGGCAATTTTGCGTTTACTCCATGGCTCAGAACTTCCCCAGAAACAAATCCTGGCTACGTATCTGACTTTATGTTGACATAATAATACCACCAAATCATTCACAAAGCATGAAATGTTACAAAGAGATGCACTAATCATCTACCAAAACCTGGCTATTTACGTTTGGAGCTGGTAGCGGAAATACCAAGTAAAAGTTTTCGGCAGTCCTTAATGGTTTCTGCGGAAAGATATAAGCAGTAGCTCACGTTGTTTATCCCCTTAAATTTACATTTACGCAGAACCGCTATATTAAATCCATCAGAATCTGAATAGAATCAACCTCTACATTACAATACCCTCAAAATTTCTATTCCTCGAAAGCGATGTGAGCTTCGAAGGTATCTATGCAGTGGTTACAGAATAAATGCTTATTCTAAAGATGTTGTGAGTAGTTTTAACTATATCTTCAAATTAACCAACGTTTTAATGCAAATTTAGCGTTTCTGAAGAAGCTTTTTTAAATTGTTCGCATGCTCTTTCAACTTTTAATTTTTCACGAGGAATTGTCGAATAAAACACGGTTTTGAACAACAAGGAAACCTCGTCTTTCAAGAGATGAAGTTTTGAAGTAAGAAAACCTCCGCTTACCTCCTCCGTAAATTCTACTTTTAATTTTCGTTCAGTTGTGAAAATTATATTCATATAAAGTACCTAAAGTGGGTAAGGACAAAAGTGAGCTAGAAAATAAATCTTTTTGCATTTTGCATATAATTTCAAAAATTATCTTCCTCAAAAGAAAATGTATACGAGTCTTCATTAAATATATAGATGGATGAACCATTAAATGGCGATTTAGGCTTTTTTGGGCCTCTCTTCCACCTAATCTCACATGTCGTAATTATATACACAAAGGTAAAATGAAAGAGTAGTGGGTGTGAAGAAATCTTTGTAATTTAAGGTTTACAAAAAAAATCCACTTTAGAAAAAAATATTTTTATTACAAGAAAATAATTATGTTTACAATTAGGATGAAATTAATACGGTCAAGCATGACTTCGTGGTATTTCACACACATTTCGTTTTAAGAATTAGAATGAAGATGCAAGAATCATAATAATTAATCGTTACTAAAACTTCTACATGATACGCACATACTTCATTGTTATGGTTTTTTCGATTTCACATTCCCACTACTACCATCATATTTTAGCGTGAGTGACCTCTTCAGGTAAATGCGAGTGGTGAAGATGATAGAGAGAACAAACATAGCCGCGCTGTAGACGATATTTGCGAGAGCAAACTTTTTTAGTCAGTGATGGAATGCCAACGAGCAAATGCTATGAGCTGAATGCGCAGCCACTCCACTCTCGTTTGTCATGAGCCAGTTTCAGCATATTTTCACCAGGATTCCCACGAAATATCTTTCGCAAACATCCCTTTCCTTGCGGACGGGAGGTCCCTCTCAAGTGGTCATCCTCTATTCCACGCATTACAAAATCAGAGACGGCGTTTTCCTCACAACGGCGCGAACTTAACTCAATCATTAATCATCGAAGAGAGAGACGGAGCACTAATCCGACAGAGAAAAGGAAACCGCGCTCCTGAGTTGGATTCGGGGGCAGGAAAAGTACGTGGAGCCACTTGCCGGAGCAGAAATGGATGAAGGCTCTCCGGAAAGAGAAATGAGCCACCATGAGGACACCCATTTTGGAGGGATACTTTAAAGAAATTAAACAAAGCGCGCCGTTTGCTATATGCAGAACAAAATATGTACTTCTCTCTTGTTCACATGCAAATAATTAACATTACTCCCTTAAAATAGAGATAAGGATGACATGGTTCCGTTCTGTATCTTCATGGGCTCCCAGATAGCCAAGTGGGCAACGCGTTCGATTTTGGTGAAAGCGGCCCCGGGTTCGATTCCCGGTTGGGGCTCACCTGCGAAATGACCTTAGCTGTCGAAGCACTTTTAACAATACTACTACTGTAACTTCATGTCCAAACTGAAAAATGCGCAACCGCATATGTCGTATTCCTGCGCTTCCGAACGAAAATTCTCAGATAATAACGTGAATTTCGTCGACAAGGCTAATCAATATATAGCCGACAAAATTTCCCATTTAACGCGCAGAAACAGCTAATTTTTGTTGAAGAAATTACTGAAGAAAATGGGATTTTTTTAAATACACCCGGAAAAAAATGAAATAGAAAGATCGACTAAAGTGATAATATCTTTTTTCACTTTCTTCATAATTAGTAATACTTTATGCCAGTAAAACATGACACTAATTATTTATTGGACACTAATTACTAATTATTTATTGGAGAAGATTATCTTTTGATAGCCAAAGCGAAAGAATCAACGGTGTTTCGTAACAGCTTCGGTTTATAATTACATTAAAAATATTTTTTGAAGATATTTAATCAAGTTATTAAGTGAATTAAATTATTACACATTATTTTTCACGTATTACTTTCTTATAAGACAACTTTTTTCTGAGTCTTACTGAACTACTCGCTACTTTAAGTTCAACATTACACTGCAATGTTCTCTGAGGAATCATTTATATGATAACCCTTCAGCGAAAAACACCTTAGGGTTTACATATTTAGTCCCTTAATACTTACAATTTACAAAGGTCAAGTCTTATCTGTAAATCCAACGTATGTCGTTAATCTTTATGTTTCTTTTTCTTTTGCGTTATCTGTTCTTATCTTATATAAACAAAAAATTCTCTATAACTTCCATGCTTAGCTTTTAGGTACTACTTTACTACCTTTAAATATTACTTTTTGAAAGCTATTTACTCGGAAATCAAAATTCATGGGAAATATGAAAGAAATCTGACAGAACCAGGCCTCTTCGCTACGGTCTTACAATTTCCGGACAACTACGGGTTTGATTCCCGGTCCGATCTTCTTTTCATGACTGTTTCTCTAGGTAAAATTCCTATCAGCACTACTTTTCGTGTTTATCATCCTTATCCCTTTTCTTGTGAAAATTCAGGTTTTATTAACAAAAAGTTTACTTCTTGTTTACTTTTTCTCTATGGCAACCTTTCTTTTAGTTGTAAAAGGATAAACGTAGAAAGAGAATCATAGGCCAGAAACTCCACCGAGCAAAGATGCTTCTTACTCGTATTACCTCCGAGTAGACTGAACATTGAAGGTTGACAAAGCAGTCAAGGAAAGGAAATCGTTACTTCACTTCTACGGATATAAATTATATATCAAGCAATAACCTTGAACCTCACGTTTTCAAATCGCGCAATTACTATAAGAAAGGACGATAAATCTCTCCTTGTCTCAATTGCATCTAATAAATTAGAATTTAATAAAAGGTGATAGCATAATCGCTCATAATTAGGTGAAGGGGACGAATGGGTAATTGGCAGCGGTATTCAATGTAGGCTAAGGCTTTAGCGAAGTGTTGAGGGTAGTTACAGATGAACTAGCGCACAAATGAGGAGAAGAGAAGATGCATGTCAAGGTCACAGTGAGTGCCATTTACTCAAACCACAGCGCCTCATAGAATCTCCGTGGGTGATTCAAAGAAATAAACAAAGTGCTGGGAACTCTGCTTCCATTTGTACTCGAAGGGAAGGGAACTCTTTTATAATTCGTCACCTGAACTTGCTCTCCGTTTTCCTGAATGCCATTCTTGGCAGTTTCGCCTTCGCTCCTCCTGCACAGTATTTTGTTCGACCTCGTCCGTTGCGTCAATCATCCTCTTATATGCATCCTTTTTATCATTCGCTACTCGTTTCGGCACAGGATTACAGTAAACAACTTTCCTCCACACGCTGTAGATACACAGATACGCTGCACAGTCCCTTATTCTGTATAGCTGTACTTAAGTTAATTTACTCTACTGGAAGGGCGTGTTCTTCGATATGCTTTTACATTTTCCCACGAAAATAGAACAATAAAAGGGGTAATGGATTTTATAGAATAAAAGGAATTTTATATCTGTGAAACCAGTTCAGTCCTTTCTCTAAAAATATTAACACAGTACACAAATAAACAACCAACTAAAGCCATTAGAGGAAGTTCACAAACGATTATATGAGACAAAGTTAGGTTTGTGCAAGGATAAAGAGGTATGAAAGTGGAGACATGGCTGGGGCTAGAACCCAGGAATCCCACTTTCCCTTAACAGGAATCGATTCGATTTAGTGGTTAGGATGCCTACTCGGAAAGAGGAAGACCTGAGTTCGAGTCCCGGTCATTTCGCTATTTTTGACATCCATACATTTAAGGGTTTAAGGCGCGAGCTTCTTCATGCAAAGTTAACCACTTTTTACTTTCCCTAGTTAGTTTTGATACGACAAAACAATTTAGGTAATCACCAATTTTTCAATACTACTGTAACCGGAACGTTCTAGTAATTTTAGAGTTGATGCTAAATAATCTTTTCTTATCTTGCTGCTGGTTCTAGATTCCTCTAGTTATAAATCACCTCGGAAACCTCTCTAGTTCATACCTCAGTGCCGCACAGAGACTACTAATGCGCCCCATTTTTTTCCATTCTACTGGGAATTCGCAGTGATAACGGCTTAATTCAAAGAATATATGCAGAATAAAATAGGTTTCTTACTGCTTGACAGGAATGGGAATAGGCATTGATAAACATTTGATTTTTCAATTTGATTTCAAAACATTGATTTGAGGATCATTATTTGGTGAAGGTGGAGCTGGTGAGTTCGTGAACTAAGGAAGGAATAGTTTGAGAATGTTACCCTATTTATAGCAGCGTAGGATTTGCAATGAAAGTAAACATGCTGTAACTTTCATTTCATAAAGACGAAACCGGTCCCATGTGTTTTTTCGTCCCATGCATCTTACTATGCGATAACGCTACTCACTTTTTTCCGATTCACTGTTTTTTAATTTAGATAGTATTCTGCAACATTAAAGTCGAAAGTTCATGTAATCACTGATTGTTCTCGACGTTTTGGCGACTAATATCAGGGAATGGCGAATTGTTATCGTCAAGACTGGAAGATGTTTTCACTCGTAAATCATTCTCGTCGCAAATAAACACTGAAAGACGCTCATAATTCAATTCAAGGATTATTTCTTCGACTTTCCGAACAGATCAATCACCTAAGTGTCCCAGAAAAGGGAAAATGCATTACAGTTAATTATTGAATTATTATTAATAAATTGGTTTTCAGGCTGAGTAACTCTCCCGCTATGGCAAAAAGTAAATGAACTGTAATACATAGATGACTCCCATGATTTCAGTGAACGATACATTGATAGTTAATTCAAAAAGTACAGTTTTTTATTTACGCCTTGATACAGATTGTCTTGCTGCCATGTACTGTTGAATAGATTTTTTTATTACGATTCAGAAGCCCCAGATGCACTAAAATTAAGTCATTTAAAATGACAACATGGAATTGAAAGACGATCCAATTGAGACAGATTGATAACAGAACAAAGGGAATGTGCGGAGTAAAATACTGCAAATGGCGAAAGGAAGGGGAGTGATTGTTAAAAGCAATGGAACGGAGTGAGTCGTCATGCCGTGTGACGCGACTTGGGAGCGTCTGGAGATAGCGGACGCAGATTTATTGGTCCGAAGAGCGATGAGATTCGGAAAAAGTATAAACATGTTTTTTCCTCGAGTTCTGGGATGAAATCGCTCCGCTGTTCCGATAAGGAAACGAACTCGAGGCGAAATTCAACTGAGCAAAAACGGAATGTACACACCAACTCCCTTTGATTCAACAGACGGTATCTTCGTAACGATTTAATTTCTGTTACTGGTTGATAGATAAAAAGACCTTTGCCATGATTTGCAACACCTGCGAATAGCTTCCGAGATATCTTTTTAAAATGCAGGCTCTTATTTGTATCTAACGATGATTCAAATAAATAAAACAAAAACGGTACTCAAAATTTTATAACATAAATTTCAGATTAATTAATTGTGTGAGGGAATAGGTGGATCGATTGCATGGATGGATTGTTATAGAAAGTAATAAGAAAGCACAGATGAGAAGCAAAATAAATCATTTGTAGAATTATAGAAAGGGTGGGCTTATTTAATAATAAATAAAGTGAAGAGCGATAATAAAAGAATTTTAGGCGCATAATTTTAGGGTGCACTTATGTACCAAGAAGAAGTGCGAAAAACAAGAAAAGAGCCTCAAATACTGAAGAAACTTTACAGAGTTGAAGAAAGAAATGAAACCTTAAAATAAATATATTTCTCACAACCAGTCCAATTTTCCAGAAATAAACTTTATGGGAAATGAGTAGGAACACAAGTTTTGCGTGGCTTAGGGATTCAACATCAGCCCGTAAATTGGAAGTCGCTCTTGCTTTCATATGGAAATTAATTGTTAATAAAATAAAAAATATTAACAACATGTTTATTGATATTCAGTCAATTAATGAATACCAACCTTAAATTGATATTTATAATAATAAGGGGCTCTTAGCGGAACTCTTATTCTTAAAGCGGAAAAGAGTGAATGGTCTTGTTTACAAATTCGGCAGCGATTCTAAAATTCAAAACATTGATTTTAAACTAAGGGAATGACGTACATTTCATTAAATCCGCAACAATGATTGCGGATGTCGTCCTATATCCCGGTACATATACAAAGGTAACAGCCATAGAAATTTGACAAGTGTCGCAACAAAAGTGTTTACCGTGGAAATGACGAGTTCCATTACGCGCGACCGAATTCCCCACGTGGATGCCACCTCCACAGGATGCATCCTTCGTGACCTAATTATCTGAAGAAAAGGGCATTGAAGTTAGTTCATTCATCATTTTGGGTTGGAGTTGCGAAAAATCTCTATCTTCAAAAGACTCACTGCCTTGGATTGCACTTTATTCTGCTAACAACACCCTTGACTACCTCAGCATGAGCAATAATTCAAGCTTTCGCAAACCAGCGGCCTTTTTAAAGTCCCACTGCGAACATTTAATTGATAGGTTTCGATGAACTTTAATGTATAGTTTGTTTTCGTTAATTTAATGAAGCATCGGCTCATAGCAATACTCATTTGTAAAAGGATAATATTAATTATTCGGGTACAAATTAAAAATATTATTCCGTTATATTACGAGTAAAATGACTAAAGTCCAAAAACATGCGTTTACAAATTATAGTTTAATTCCACAAAAACTGTGGAATTCAGTGAATTACTATAGGATTTTCATTTAATTGTAATTAAATAGTAACATTGGTATAATGTAAATTCTCAAATTTACGCCAGAGACTAACTTTTAATGTTTAATATTATACAATACATCATTTGGAGGTTAAGTAAAGCACTATGAGAACTAAACGGCCATATTTCATATACGATAAACTATCCTCGCTTATGATCCTTGATTACCGATTACGAAGTAAATGAGTGATAACTACCACGTTGCCTGTTCCCAAACTGTTGTCATTACATTCATATAAATAAATTAAATAAAACAGAAGGATAATTCTTAGACCTTCGAAATTAAATACTGACGATATCATGCCTTAGCATAATGTAATCCAAAAGGTTAGAGAAATACCGCTGTAATTACCTCATAAAATTTGCTTAACTACAGCAGCCCAAAAATCATATCTGTACTATAAGTTAAAGAAAGACGAGAAAGCTGAATAGATTTCATAAGTAAAAGGAATAATAAAATCCACGGAGGAAGGCGTAGTTATGTGGAACTCCATCACAATAAATAACGAAAAACGGGAGTGTACTTTTTCCTTTATTTTATTTTAAAGGAATAATTTATTTACGAAAGATCCTCGAATGTCAAGCACGATGACCATACACCATTATTGCATAAAGGGAGCGTTTCAATAGATATTTCATACTTCATATAAATTAACGTACTTTAAACGTCAATTTCACGAGAATTTCTCTTTATATGAACAATATTAATTTGAGACGGACATTCAATCAAATATTTGACGTTGAATATCAGATAGCATCCGTAAGATGTCTCTGATCTTACATCAGTAAATTCCTTAACAAGTGATGTAGCCAGGGGAGTTTAAGAAATCGAGGTTATAGGAGATAAACTGTAATTGTTCAAATATTTCCAGTTACACACCACATTGGTAACTCGCAGGGAATGTATGTAAATCAGATTCCATCAGGGTAGAAGTTTGGCTGCCTCGGGAATGTAGGCAATTTTTCATTTACACAATGGCCCCACTTAAGGCACTACTTAGAAATAGCTTTTGGTTTAAGAAGCGTCTCAATATAGGCATTATTTAAAGCATTTTAGGAAACTATTGGATTCGGGTCCCTTGACTTCATTCGACAGAGGATACAAAAAAAATCGTAATACCACTTTCAGAGGCCAAAAGGAAAAACAGTTATATAACGAATGCTGACTACTTCCAAAAAATATCTGGAATATCTGAATTATGTAAGTAACGTGGAGCGTAAGTTCGGAAATATCATAAGATGAAGCTGCTAAGAATTCAGTCGAGATTTTCTGAGGGACTCACGGTCGTTAGGCTGAGTCCTTAGCAGCGTAACAAGAAAGACTAATCTCAGCTGAGCAGTAAAAAATGCGGAAGGATGCCGTTGAGAAGAGAGAGAGAGAATGTGTGCAAATTGAAAACAAATGACGGCGGAGATGCGTTGCCACATCCTGCGCCAACAGGAAAAAAAATAAACTCTGAACCATGTTTTAAAAATGGACAACAAGAACGCATTTATTTTAATAGGAAATGTAGAGATAAAAATCATAAATAAACAAAGAAAGAACGCTTTTTCCGCTTTAAAAATTATTTTTTCGCTTTAGAATCTCTCTATGTCCATTTCTAAATGTTAATCAACATTGTCATTGTTTAACTCCCTTTCTATTAGTATAGGTCCAAAAATCACAAGAGTTACCACGTTTTAAACCAATCATTTAAGATGAATCTAATTTGAAAACATACGCCATGCGTAATTTAAATCAATATTAAATTAAACTTAAAGTAAGCTATGCAGATCCGGCTTAAGAGAGACTTTTATGTAAAATATGAAATGCACGTGTAAGATCAATGAGATTAAAATGAAAGAGAGTTTGCATTGATGACAAACAATATAAATGACAGGATGCAAAATGAATTATAAATGAAAAATATGAATGATAAATGAAATATTTTTCATACATCCTTTGGTAAGGGAAAGAGAAAAATATACCTTTCGTTTCGTATAGCCTAAGTCATGTTCACGGCTGTGATGATATGTAAGCTTCTGAGGTGTGATGCTGAATAATGGCATCGATTAAGGTTTCTCCTTATGAATGCTAAAGCGAGTGTTATTTGTAGAGTGATTGCGCTTCACTTACGTGGACTTGTTCTACAGCAATCAGGCCCAGTAAGGAAAGCAAGGGTAAACTACCACACTCCTCATCCGCCATAGTAAGCCTCATTTCCCTCTCTAAGCTCTTTGTAGCAACAGATAGCAATAACAGACAGAACTATTAATAACTATAATTATAAAATTCGACTTTCTTAATTGATTTGAATTTTGAAATTTCAGCTGTAAACTTAGCTTGGAGACCCTTGGAAGACGATAGGCGCATATCCGCGCCAACTCATGCAATTCTGAAATTTTTCTTACGAAAGATAGAAGCAATGTTAAAGCAAGAAATTATGTACGTATATTGACATTGAGGATCTTCAAATAGAAGTAAAAAACAGAATAACAAAGAGTGTGGAGTTTTATGAGGAAATAATGGACATAAAAACTGACTGATAAGAAAACAAAAGATGACCTTGTATGAAATGGATGAGTTTCTTTTTACTACGAGCAACCTATCATCTTAGTGAGAAATCTTGCTAAAACTCAAGTTAAAGCAATATTTCTCGCAACGTGAAAAAATCATAAATGTAAGTAAAAATGACTGATTTAGTTTTATCTAATTTCATCTATTAATTGAGCACATAAATTTTCTGCATTTCTTTTCCTCTCATATAATCATGATTTCCAGTTATAAAAGTACAACTACTCATATTGCAAGCACGCCAAACATAAGACAAACAAATGAGAAAAATAGTTCAGGTAAAACATGTAAATGGAGAATGCATATTACACACACATTACGTTCAAATGCTGTAGTATGAAAATGCAGAAAATTCTGATATGAAATGGATTCGAAGCATGGAATACAGTCTATGGATTAAGTTGCTATGTTATGCAAAATGAGATAAGAAGAAGAGATACCAGTTGAAAGACCTTGGTACAATTCACAGCTGAGATTACGGCAGACTAAATTACGTAAGATGGCCATAAAGATTGAGTTGTGAAAGCAACGCTTTGTCCAGACGATGACCGAAGCAGAAAATAATAAATATAAGCGGGTTAGAAAATAATAAGGGCGCCACAGCAATTAATTAGAAATCAGAGCAAAATCAGGTGAAGGGGAAACAGGATAATGAAACAAACTGATACTAAGATTCAAATGAGCTGACGTTTGGGAGGAATACTGAGAGAAAACTGAGTGTTAGTTTTGAGGCAGGTTTATCGCAAAAATTTATAAACCAAATCCTCACAGGTGTCCCACAAAGATCATGACTAGGCCCCTACATAGCTTGATTTGGTAACCCTCTGGGCCCTTACGAGTACTTAAGCGGGCAACCGATGCAACTTTTCACAACATTTTTACCTTTTGTATTCCTTTTACATTTTCGTATCGCTGCGGACTCCCTCTTTAATAAATTCTTTAAAATTAGCACTATTTCAATTTTATTAAACGTACTTTGATAATGGAAACGAACGTTCTAATCTTCTCTTCATTAGAAAAGAGTGCTAACCTTTCATTCCTGGTTAATTTGATACAAAAATTGTATTCAGCTTAATACATACCCAAACCTGAGTACCTCCAAAGTATGTATATTTCCCTAAGATTCGTAGATCACAAATTGAAGGAACACCCATGATTATAAGCATCAAAACATAAAAGTGTGCAGCACCTATCTAAATTTTTTTATATTTTAGAAATAAGAGGAAAGGAAGACATTTTTTTCATTCCATATCAAAAAATCCTTATGACTACCTTTTGGGTTCGTAGAAATTGGAAATTCTTCTAATTTAAATTTAAGAAAAACAATTTTAAAATATCTTTATGAGATATATTGATTTCGTCAACCAATTCAAAAGAAGATATACCCTCATCTAAAAAAAAACGTCCCTCACACATTCTATGATTCACATTTTATACATATATACATATACACATTTCTTAGAAGCCATGAATCTATCTGAAACACCGGCACTTAGACTGATTTTAGAAAACGATTGCATGGAAAAATTTTCTGCATAAACATTTTCGGCTGACTCTTTCCTTGCGAATCTACCTCATCCAACGACCAAAATCATGGTTATTTCACAGCGAAGTAGAATTACTCAAATGGTAAAGCTACCCACATTTTTCACGAATGAATTGTATCGCAACTAAGACAATAAGAAGCCCGTTCGTCCGTTTTTCGGTCTTCTCTTAAAGAGTCAATAAAGGTTCGTAAACGGCAGGAAAAGAGACAATGGATGCTGGAGAGCTGTTCAGATCCGAGGGGTGCCAGAAAAGAAGGGGCGTCATGCCTTGAGAATTTAGAGAGCAGAGGCGTGAAGAGGGTGAACTCCCTCGCTCCAGTTCTTCGAACAAGAATACAGCAAAATGGATGAAAGGGGTCTTTGGCCCCTTTTTCCTCTTCTATGAGCAAAGGAAGAGAAAACGAGTGTTTAGGACACTCCCACACACGAGAATAACTCGCCACTGCAGCCTTATTTCGACTAACAGCACTATCTCCCGATCATAATGCTCTCCAATTTCATTCTTAAGTGGTTTGAATGCCACTGTTTTGTATTTTACCACAATTACTTTACTGTATGATAAACTAAATATTATTAAGTAGTTGAAAACCATGCTATAACAGGCTTAAATATTACTAAAATAGCCGTAAAACAATGAACATATATTTATTTTTTGAAAAATTATACTTATATTTTGAAAAATTCGTACGCCCGCATCATCTGCTAGTTAGTGGAGAACGTATACGGGAGCTCGCTTGTCATCCATTGGCGTATCATCTAAAGTATACGTAAATACGCATGGAATTTTTTACATTAAAGAGCTGCCCATTTTGCCAGAAATGACGGCAACATTTCCTGTGCTGTAAACTTTTGGAAGGCGTGGTTTCGAACCCAGGAGTCACTGATGAGTTTCTGTAAAATTACGTTAGATTTTTCACTTCAGAAGGCTTTATTCTATCAATTCAGAAAATAGTTAAATGGGAACGAATTCCCAAAGCATTCGGCTTACTTAACGACTAAAGCTGTAATATTTCTTAATCTTGCGATGTTTTTCGCATTCTACGGTCGAAAATGCCAATAATTTAACATTTTTTTCGAACTTTATTGTCAAGTTCTTACTCTTATCGGGAATTGCAGAGGCGATCGTTACTGTTGCCAATTCAGTGATCGGTGAAAATAAGTAACAAATGATTCCATATTTGTTTCCTCTTGAACTTTGCTTGGAATAACTTTATCCAGCAGAAATTGAAAAGTTTACTTTCGCTCTTCTCTGGCGGTGAAGCAAAGCGGAGGTGACAATGTGGGGGAGAAGAAAGACAAGGGGAAGGTCAATAACGAAATTTTGAATACAACGAAAGAAAAAACAAGTGAAAGAGTTTTATCAATATTCTATAATAAGACTGGTAAGGCGAAATGTTCAAAAGGACTAAACTGAACGTGATATCCCAGCAACAGAAGCGCAAATAAATACCTAAGATGTTACTCGATCGTCAAATAATAACCATGAAGTTTTTCAAAAAGGTAGCAAACGAAATTGATGTGGATTATAATGGATTGCATAAAAGAAAAAGTGAAATCATAAAATACATTTTCGGTTAAATATGCGAATCCGAGAGAATTTATAACCAAACCGTATGACAGAGCAGAGCTCAGGTTAATGAACTCATTATTGGACTGCATGCTTATTATTACCAAGTCATTTAAATTTTCATATAATAGATTATTTCACTCATCAGTGTTCAGTAAAGGAATACTGAATAATAAATAATAAAAAATCTGGATAAATGGTGCATTTGTAAAACATTATCTTAATCTTTCAGATTATAAATTTTAGGATTCCGTTATATTTTGCTTTTCTTTTGGGGTAATTCAGCATTTTTCTGTTCGCTAGCTATGATAGCTTCATAAAATCTTAAATGGAGATGATGATAATACAAAATAACTTAAATTCAAGGGTTTTTCTGGTATAGTAATGAAGATATCAGATAGCTTCCACAGTCACCGAATATGATGAATATATAAAGGAACAAAAAATTCTAATACATATGTAATAACAACATACGAATGTAATGGGAAACATAATAAATGAATATAATAGTTTCCGCTAATACGGCGCCACACCGAAAGGAGGCTCGCAGGGTATTTATGTAGATGTAGATGAATACAATCAAATTATAAAGAAAAAAATCTTTCGCAAACTTAATCTGAGGGACATACTTCATCATATNGGGAAACATAATAAATGAATATAATAGTTTCCGCTAATACGGCGCCACACCGAAAGGAGGCTCGCAGGGTATTTATGTAGATGTAGATGAATACAATCAAATTATAAAGAAAAAAATCTTTCGCAAACTTAATCTGAGGGACATACTTCATCATATATATTAATTCATATAATAAGATATGTATCATATTATGACAATGATAAGTACGTAAATATTTCTGCATATTTTATACATTTTCAAAAATACCCGGAAGACCATTTTCTTCCACGTTATTGCCTTTAAATATAACTGCATGAAACCGAAAGAATGAGCTAATAATCTTACATTATATAATTTATTTGCTACTCCAAACACTGTTTAAAGAAACGCAATGCATGACTATTTTTAACTGATTAAGGAAACCGCGTATCACTGTATACAGTATTTACTCGGAATAAGAACGTCGGCACGCAAACAGAAGATAAAATTCCCTTTTATCTACTCTTTTGTTCGAATCTGCACTCGTAAATAGAGAATAAAAGTTATGCGAAACCTTAACGCAATAATGGCCAAGGAACAGCGTATATCTCATACTAACTTTTGTATTTTATGATAAAATACGATAACATTTTACAACATTTTTCCGAGGACATGATCATTATCATGAATCAGAATAGTTGAAATGAAAGTTCGTTAAGATGTTAAGTTAGCATGGCTGATATTTTACTGCGTACCAGCAGTATATTAACAGTGAAATAAAAATAATATTTAACGAGTATAAAGGGTGATGCTATTCTCAAACCAAATACACATGCACAACTTAACCTAAAATATAATAGTACATTAGTACATAGCCGAAATGAATTCTGGATAATCTGTTTAGAGTACGATCATAGCCATAGATAGTTATTATAAACAGATTAACATGGCGTTATTTATAACCAGATTAACATGACGACATCCATGGAATCCAAAGCTGAAATCGACACAGAAGGAAATAAATATGGAAAATATTGCGTTATTTACTCATTTATTCTAATGCTATACTCACAAGGACACAAAAATTACTACAGTACTGTCTCGATTAGCTGACTCCCGATTGACCGATGTTCCGTATTATTCGAGATACACATTAGTGCACTTTGCCTTTTTTACTTACACCATGTACATCCGTTGAATCTATCTGAAACACCGGCACTTAGACTGATTTTAGAAAACGATTCATGGAAAAATTTTCTGCATAAACATTTTCGGCTGACTCTTTCCTTGCGAATCTACCTCATCCAACGACCAAAATCATGGTTATTTCACAGCGAAGTAGAATTACTCAAATGGTAAAGCTACCCACATTTTTCACGAATGAATTGTATCGCAACTAAGACAATAAGAAGCCCGTTCGTCCGTTTTTCGGTCTTCTCTTAAAGAGTCAATAAAGGTTCGTAAACGGCAGGAAAAGAGACAATGGATGCTGGAGAGCTGTTCAGATCCGAGGGGTGCCAGAAAAGAAGGGGCGTCATGCCTTGAGAATTTAGAGAGCAGAGGCGTGAAGAGGGTGAACTCCCTCGCTCCAGTTCTTCGAACAAGAATACAGCAAAATGGATGAAAGGGGTCTTTGGCCCCTTTTTCCTCTTCTATGAGCAAAGGAAGAGAAAACGAGTGTTTAGGACACTCCCACACACGAGAATAACTCGCCACTGCAGCCTTATTTCGACTAACAGCACTATCTCCCGATCATAATGCTCTCCAATTTCATTCTTAAGTGGTTTGAATGCCACTGTTTTGTATTTTACCACAATTACTTTACTGTATGATAAACTAAATATTATTAAGTAGTTGAAAACCATGCTATAACAGGCTTAAATATTACTAAANACGCTCGAGCGAATTTCCAAAATCATTCCAACGCTAAGCTATGAGGCAGAAAGATGAAAACAAGCGACGATACTTGAAGGCGTAACCAAGCTGCAATAAGCAAAGAAAAGGGAAAGATCCATTCTCCTTGAGTGACGAACACATAAATACCGCTTGACTTAGAAAATATATATAATTTATACATGAATTTACAAATGGCTGCAATAAATACAAAAAATTAATCTTTCATAACCTTTTTAGTTTCTTTTTGAATTTCTTAGCGTTGTTCGGCATTGGAATGAGAAGTTCTCTATGTAAGACATTCCATTCCCTTAGATACTATATTGATAAAAGAATACTTTGACACATCGGTTTTCTGTTCCTGTTCCTTTATTTTTAATCTGTGATCGCCGCGTCCAATATAATTAGGACTATGAAACCTCTCTTGTAGTTCGTCCCAGCCATCTTTACAGTTCCACGCGTTAAATACAGCCGTTAACCTAAAGGTATTCCTCCTCGACGCTAACGATTCCCATCGTAACTGATCTAACATTTTACTAACACTTTCATCGTTCTTATGTTTTCCGATTACGTACCTAGCCGCCTTCCTTTGCACGCCTTCGAGTTTCTTACTTTGGCCTTTTTCATGTGGTTCCCAAACACTCGTTGCATATTCGACAATCGGCCTAACCAAAGATTTATACGCCATTTCCCTGACTCCCTTCTCACTCCGTTTAAGGTTCCTCATTACAAAGTAGAGATTTCTATATGCTTTTGTGGTAATATCCTTGATGTGACTTCCCCATTTAAGATTTTCAGAAAATTTAATACCCAGATATTTGCGGTCGGGTACGGTGACTATGGTTTCATTATTCAGTGTATAATGATTCGTTTCCGGTGATTTTCTTCTAGAAAACTTAATATGCTTACATTTACTAACGTAGATCACCATTTCACTTACTTTGGTCCACTCGGCTAACTGGTTTAGATCAAAGGAAAACGGGTAAAGGTGACTTTGCGCAAGATGGTGCGCACCCAGGAAAAATCCCAAGGAAGAATCCTTGCTCACAAAGTGTCCCGAATGGCTTGGAGAAGTGTTCTGCCGGGATAGCTCAACGGACAGAGCACCCGACCGGCAATTGGGAGACCCGGGTTCGATTCCCGGTCCCGTCAGACTTTTTTCAAGTCCATTCTTCCTTGGTTTAGATCACTTTGCAAGATTTCGCGGTCACATCTTTCCGTTATTCGCCTATATAAAATGCAATCGTAATTCGTGCAATTTTTAGGGAGATCGTTTATGAATATTAGGAATAGCAATGGTCCGAGAACGCTACCCTGAGCGCTAATTGAATTCACCTCGGGAAAAAGGTTTAGAATCGGCGACGCGTCCAGCCTACTACCCGATGGTCAACATTTAACTCGCGTACTTTAGCTATAAGTAGCTCATGCGGTACTTTATAAACTGTATTATAAACCTCCTCTGCTCGTACTTTTTCCGATGCTAATTCTCTAGTTAGTTGCTTATACTTATCCAATGAATCTATATCGCGGTCTTTCCTTTTATGCGCAACTCTGACTTTCCTTTTGAGCAACCTAATTTTCTTATTGTAGTACTCCGAATCGGGATTATCCTTTAGACGCTTCCTAGGAACGTATTTATTGATACCGAAGAAAATAATATCCTTAAATCCTTGCCACATCTCTTCTACTGAACTCCCAATACCCACCCATTCTGAATATTTTTGACGCAAATATTCTTGGAATCCGAAATTATCTGCTTTACTATACTGAAAGATGTCAATATTTATGAAGGAAAAGAGAAATATTCCATTAAAAAATTTTTTACATCAATTTTTTATGTAAAAACACGTCGTATACTACGGCAGTGCATGAAGATTTGTTTATTTCATAATTTAGGTATGCTAGCCTACCCTACCATATTAACCGAGTTTTTGATTTTCCGAGGTGGCCCCGGTACACATTATCTCCTTAAATCAACCGTATTTTTAACCAAACGGATATACAACCAACGGAATACAGCTTCCCGCACATAGGACGGAAAAATTAGAGGTTGCTAAAATTCAGGCTTAACGGAAAGACTTTCCGTCGAATGCAAATATAGCACTAATTTCCGGCGAATAAGGGAAAATTCGTCAGAACGGATATTTTCGAGTTATAAAGAATTTGGCAAAGTTTCTCCTCAAAGGATATAATGAGAACTAAGCACACCTGCCCATAGCAACGGATAGTGTCTTGCCAATAACTAAGCGATTCGGAGAAATAAATATAAAATAGTAATTCAACATGTATGTATGACGTCA
This sequence comes from Ladona fulva, assembly GCA_000376725.2. NCBI lineage: Eukaryota > Metazoa > Arthropoda > Insecta > Odonata > Libellulidae > Ladona > Ladona fulva. The sequence goes on along the minus strand of KZ308220.1, from coordinate 185,100 downwards.
GCACTAGTTTACTTCGGGGAAAATTGCTGAGATGAAAGGGAAAGGAGCAAGGAGGATTAAGAGAAAGCGGAAGTGCTGCCCTCGGTGATAGGAGAAAGAAATACATTTCCGCGGAACGGGAACACCAGAGAAGTGGATTCTGGGAAATGAAGTCGTTCCCAAAGACTTATGAGGAAACTGGATGGAATTCTTTCTTTGTTTTCGGTCATGTTCTCTCTCTTTTCTTTGTCGACGATTCTTTCTTTCTTTAAATATTATTCTAGAAAAGACTTTCATGTGTCGAGTCAAAGGCTATCTCAAACATAGAAGCCTTTCTCAGTTCCCGTCAACAGTAACTATAAGAGTTACATCATAAAACTTATAAAGAGTATCAGCTAAAACTTGGATTTACACAAAAATTTTATCATTATTATCAATGATTATATCTCTTAGGCCCAGTGTTGTAATGTATACTTCAAATGGAGCTTGACTAATTGTCACATTAGGACCTGGTGTTACGAGTATAACGGTTTGTTATAAAGTTGTGGTAAGATTATAGTTAATCTCCTACATATTATAATTTCATTTATCTGAAAATTGGACATTGCAGAATTACTGGAGAGGCATAAACAGTAACAATAGACGAGCACACACGCCCATTTCCTAATCATAAAAATCCAATTTCCAGGGACTCGAACCCGAGGCCTTGGGATCGAAGAACAATCCACCACTGCTGCCGGCGATGAATTAGCATCTAATCTAATCTAATCTTCACTTTTACTGTAATAAAACAATACGTCACCGGGGAATTAAGTGAACATTAATTGAAGCCCATTTTAAGTATATTTTTTCCGGGTCTTAGAATTTACACCCATTTATAACATACGCGTCGACTCTGCATGAGTATTTCCGTTAACTTAAAATATTTAAAAATAATTTTAAGCACAATTATGAGATTAAGTAATCCAATAACAAAAGAAACTTTCAGATCATAAATATGGACATATACCAGGATAACCACGAGCGGTTTTTCAACTGTCTGTTTAAGTCGTTTTCAGTTCCTTGGTTTTTCAGTCTTTCAAATGGTTCTTACTTGCAAATCAGGTATGGTTTTGGAATTGAATGTTAAGGGACGGCAAATTATGATACTATAGTTTGCTATTTTGAATTCGGGTAGTAGTTGTAATCATTTTTTCTAATGAGAACATTCTGGTTTATATTATTTCCCTTAACTAATACGAAAAAATGACAATATTTACATTGAAGTATTCTTCGCTGTTTAACGCTCGAGCGAATTTCCAAAATCATTCCAACGCTAAGCTATGAGGCAGAAAGATGAAAACAAGCGACGATACTTGAAGGCGTAACCAAGCTGCAATAAGCAAAGAAAAGGGAAAGATCCATTCTCCTTGAGTGACGAACACATAAATACCGCTTGCAAAGTATAAAAGCCGCCGTTATCGTGACAAGACCATCATACGCAAAGACCAGTCGTATTTTCATTTGCAATGAGCAGCATAACGAGCAGAATTGCTTCTTTTTTTGGAGTTTATCCCGCGAAGCCAAATCGCATTCACGGTCACGTGCGATTGCACTCCAGCCAATACTTCGCCACATACTAAAAAAAGACAAAAGAAAATAGTCTACGAGGAGCATCTCGGCGAAAGGTAATTACCAATTCAGCTTCCGTTGCATTCGCTTGCGCAGACGTCCTAATTACAATCGGAGTTTTATGATTGACTCAAATTATAACGGTCATTAAACGTGTATTAAAAGGATGCAAAGGCTTCTGCTGCACGAATACGGCTCAGTAGCAATTTATTTATGACAATATTTAGAGGCTTTGTTCGTCATTCTAACCGGACGAGCTGAAAAACGAATCGTAGAACTGAATAAACATATATTTTGAATTAATAAACTTTTCGTTGATAGTAATTAGTAAAAAAAATGTTTTGGCCAAGACAAAAATGCCCGAAAGAAAGGTAACTCCAGAATATGCAGGAAATAGTGCAAAATTAAAATTATAGCTAAACACATGCTTACAATAAAATGGCACGATTAAAGCTGGAGGGTAAGAGACCTCCAAGAGGCAAAATTCTGTAGGACTAGTAATAAACTAATTATGTCACATAACAAGCTATATGTTACTCTTTAATAGAGTTTTAGTAGTTAAGTCAAAGAATCCCGCCATCTAATGATATCATAAGTTATAAATTGTAGTTCACTCAGACCACACAACCCAATCGCGGGGCTAAAGGGGAGAAATGAGATAACAGAGAAATACGAACTGCAGGAGGTCAATAGATAACAGAAATATGAAGAAATGAAAGTATTAAAAATGGGAAAGTTAGCTGCTGCGACAAAGCGAAGCCCCGAGAAGAAGGCGACGATTCTGTGGGCAGTGCGATTAAACAAATAGGCAAGAATACCCGTACACAGAATTAATAAACGCACCAGGTGCCCTATGGGTGCAAGGGATGCAACGCACCCAGACAGCGGCATCTAAAGGGCGGCAACAGTAGCTTAGCCAACCGTTATTACAACAAAACTGTGTTTGTTGTTTTCTCTGTGACACACACGACTTATCTAGGAAATTTTATAATGTGAAATTTAAGACTGACAAAAATTTAGAGAAAAGAATTATGAATTTTTGTGCCGTGGATTTAATCGAAGAATTTGAATCGATGAAAAAAAATTTTGTCACAATGAATAAAGCCTCTTCCATATATGAAATATATATCCTCACGATATATTTCATCGGACTCTTTTCCAATTTTCAAATAGTTCTGCGTGTTTTATAGACACTTTCAGAATCCAATGAATCTATATCGCGGTCTTTCCTTTTATGCGCAACTCTGACTTTCCTTTTGAGCAACCTAATTTTCTTATTGTAGTACTCCGAATCGGGATTATCCTTTAGACGCTTCCNCAATGAATAAAGCCTCTTCCATATATGAAATATATATCCTCACGATATATTTCATCGGACTCTTTTCCAATTTTCAAATAGTTCTGCGTGTTTTATAGACACTTTCAGAGACTGTTGCTGCTAGGATAATGATTTTCAAATTAATGTGAACTATTAACTCATAATGACCATTCACTATGTCAGCATGAGAATTATGCATAACTAATAGTTAATGATGCTTTTGACCGATGTAAGTGGAACGAAGTCATAAAACACTGGATAAAATAATTTTCACCTGAGAATCAGGAAATGAATGGTTTTGGTATTTAATTTTAAGGGACGGCAAATTATGTCACACCAGGACGGCAGATAGGATGGGGGCGGTTCTGGGTACACGCTTTATCGACGAACCATTCAAGTCCATAGCTTGACGATAAAAGGCGATCGTTCTGTTCGAATCCGCACAATCCCATAAATCAATCGAGATTCCTCCAATTTCATGGGGCTCGGAAGTGCTGCGTATAAACATCGCAGCAGCAGCAATAATGGGTCAGAAAACCTTGATTGCCACATCTTCGGAGACAAGGCCTCCGTTCGTGGAATATGAAACGGGGGAGACGCTTCCCATGGCAACAAGAGGAGCCAAAAGCGAACGTCCCCGTGACATTGCGAACGAATCGGTGCCCGCGAGTCCGCGACCACGGTCAATGACATCTGAGCAGAATAGATCCCGGAATAAACTGCGCATGAGAGGACCACTGCGAGTACCCGTAGCTAAGCGGGGCTCAACGCGAAACGGGGTCAGCCGAAACAGAGGTGATCCATTGGGTGGGGATGCTGTTCCTTCTTTCTGTGCCAGATTCTCTCGGGGAGAGGGGGCGGGGGAGGAACAAAACCGCTTTTGTCGAGTTGCGGTCGTGAGCTGGGAAGGAGGCGTTACCAGGAGACGCCGAAATGTTAGCGACTTCCCAGAGGGCGACCGAACGCTCTCTCAAAAATAAATGAAGCGCTAAATTCGAAGGGTTCCCATTATGGGTTGGCTAGGGAACGAAGGAGTCGAAAATAAAAGGTCAGAGCCCAACACGAGGTGGAACATTCCCCTTACGAATATTATGTTATATATATATATGTTATGTAGAAGCAGCTGTTTCCTTTTTACCTACCGCATTTCTTCCTCCCATACCATTCCCATTGATTCAGACGATGGATTACATTAATTTCTGTTTTTTACTTCTTTTGTTCATTATAACAGTCGATTAAGAGTTAACTCAGAAAACTCAAAAGAAGGTTGAAAAATCAATACGCAGGCGCTGCATTTGGAACAAAACATGATGCCGAAACGACAGGTAATTGTCCATAAAATCAAGAAAGAAATAATCATAATAATTTATTTCGTCACGAACGCATTCCGGTACACGTAGCAAAACCTTATTGAATAATAAGAGCATATAAATATTAGTCAAAAATTTTAAAAAATGTAAAAAAAATCTAGGAACATAGAATATCATTTGTCCCTCCCTTGGTTAGAGTATTAGTAGAATTGTTAAAAGTGCTTCGACAGCTTAGGTCATTTCGCACGTAGGCCCCCACCGGGAATTGAACCCGGGACCGCTTTCACCGAAGTCGAACGCGTTGCCCACTTGGCTATACGGGAGCCCTGCCCTTGCTTAGAATGGAGTATTAAAATTGGTTTTTGGTGAATGATATTATATAAATTACACTACATAAAAGTGTATATCTTTAAATCAGGTAACTGTTTACATAGGAGATTATCACATGGAAATAACACTGCAAAACATTTCAAGTATGTATGTGTCACAACTCTCTAGCATAATACAACATTATATCCTGCAGGGTGCACCATCACCCAATAGGAATTCATCGATAAAGCTTAAGGTTTGCGATTATGCATGTATGTGGCGAGGCAAATAGTTAGAAACAACGTTACCGGACGAATATAAATGTTAAACTGATACAATCGCAATTCAATCTTTAAATTCTATAAGGAAAATTGAATGAGCTTCACGTTAGCATACTGATATACAGCAGAGAAAAATAATGTCACGGCAATGGTCTGTTATAGAGGGCTTACTACGAAGCGAAAGGAAGATGTGATCTGAAAATTCTTACCATAGGGATATATTCACGAGGGAATTCAACTCTGAATTACTCTCAACTTTAATGAAAGTATTCCGGGCGGGAATTTTTTTGTAAAAAGAAATATTATGTCCATTAAAGAAAAAATTTACATTGCTCATGAGTGAAATAGATATGCATTTGCTACACGGCTGGAAACCACTGAGATACGAATAAAGTTCATACTTCCCCACAAAAAATATTCTGAAAAGTTGACAACATATAAAAGCAATAGAGAAACATAGAGAGTATCACGAAGTTGTAAATACAATAATATTTTGTGGCCTCTTATAACACTGTGAACTAAATCGCTTTACTTAATTTGAAAATCATCCATTGCCACGTAAGGAAAGAAAATTGGAACATTGGCTGCTAATGAATTAGAGGATTAATACACTCCAAGAGCCGTTTCGCCAGCGGTTCGCGCCTTACCTTCTGAGGACAAAACAGGAAACAAGGGAATTGATCTCTTTCCTCTGAAGATGAAAGAATTGCTATTTAAATGCGCATAAGGTGATTCCTATAAGGCCGGTTAATCTGTTTCCTTTCTTGTTTTTGGATTCAGGGGGTAGTCGCGAACCTCCGAAAAACGGATCCTGAAGTATTTTAAACTTCTCATCCATTACCACCTAAATTCAATTTAAATCTTTTACTAAAAGAAATTATTTCAATGAAAATTTTTACTACAAATGTGTCCTAACAAACTTAAAACAGTATTTCCATTAATTGTTCGTCGGTCTAAAGTATAACGAAGCTAGACCACTATTGATCGCTATAGAGGAAGCGAAAACAAACGAAAAAACACAAGCGAAAAAACTTACACGAAATTGGAGCACATAACTTCATAATAATCTGATGCATAGTGTTATCCCGAAGTTACCAGAGACGAAAATAAACGACTACAGGAAACTTGACCCGAATACCTTCCAAGTCCCTCTTCAAGAAAATAGGGCGAATGAATTCCGAAGAAAAATCTCTTTTAAGATTCAAATCAAGAAACATCCCCGCGAACATAAAAGTGATTTGTGAGACAGTGAAGTACCGACGTTCGAACCTCCGGAAAATCCACGGGAATTTAAGCTAGTGAACTAAAATTTCCGAGGATTTTTCGGATTAGTGCCCATCAACAACATCTACAAACGCGGCTTCGAGGAAAAAGTTTGAAAACGTGACATATCTGTCACAATACTCCGTTAAATCTGACTCAAATACAGCCGTAATTTCCACTTCAAAACTATTTCGAAAAGCAATATATTCCGCCAGTGTCCGTGACCTGAATTGCTTTGGAACGATTCAAAAGCATCGACATATTTTTGGGATGCGCTCTCTGATACTTTGGCACAATTTATCGTTCTCTCAGTGATAACTGGAATACAAAGCAGAACAAATACGTACGAGTCGTGAAATGTTCACCATTACAGTCCGCGAATGGCCTAAATTAACGGGGAGTTTCCAGCACGCACATTTCACTATTCCTGTGAAACTCTTCGGATAGTTACAGAATACATGTATGCATCGTAATTTTTCCTTATGAAAACTCCCGTAATATTCTTCACATTTAACATGATGTTTCTCCCTCTATGAAATGGATGATTTTGAACGCCCAACTACACACGTTTTGCTGACACAAAACAAAATCGCATTCTAAACAGAAAAATCTGTACAAAAATTTTGAAATCCAAACCAAAGCTTGAAGCCCTACGCCCTCTAATCAAACCTCAATGTTTACCTGTCTCTGTTTACCCACTAAAATAAATGCATGAACCATGGAATACTACACATTACGCTCATCATCATTAAAGTTAAAATATTTTCACCGCTTATTTCTCACTATCGACCCCACAACCGATTCTGAAAAAAGTACGTTTTCGATAAGAGCACAAATCGTTGTTGTAAGAGTAACTCAGTAATGACTTCATAATAAATGAATGAACTTAAATTACAAGCAAGTCTCAAATCTCTAATCTATCAGATGTAACCCTAGCTGGAATATGCGAGAATTCGTAGATTAAAGGAAAAATGCGTGAAAATTCAAGTCTTAGAAATGAGAACCGCCTTAAGATACAACAACTATTATCAACATATTTCAAAAAGAGTCACAATAGTCAAAGTACACTTATTCCCGGAGAATGATCGATTTTTAAATCATCTGGCCTTTCCTGAACTACGTATTCACGACGCCAATGTCTTTGCTTTTATTCAACACTAAAGAGTGATATAAGGCACACAATTTTCCATGAGCACAAACTTAATTGCTAAGTCATTTGTGCCTTGTCTAATAATAAATTAACTTCTTCTAGTGCCTTTTCTAATAATAAATTAACAGAAAGGACTAACTAAGCGGGTGAAGAAAATTTTAATGCATTTAATAGAAACTAACGATAAAAGTGAAATATGTGGAAAGCCGAAAACCTCATACGACAGACAATTTTCATAATATAGTACATTTAGATCATTCCAGAACTACTAGCGAATTAAGACTTTATTATTATGTTTACTTAAAATACTTAAACCAATGTCCACTTAAGGCCCCAATATATCATAATGCTTTGTAAACGTTTAATTGGAGATTATAGATAATCTCCTATATACATAATCTCCTACATACACAAACTATTATAATACCGGGCCCTAAAATGAACATCAGTCAAAGTCCATATTAGGTGTATATAATAAAACCGGACCTTGATGTTGGCATTCTTCCCATCTTCCTAACATGTGTATTACTGCTTTAGTCTCTCTCTTCTTCTGACGTTACCAAATTTGATATCTTAAGGAGTAAATATAGTTACTATAGGTAAGCTAAAGAGAATATATTACTTTTTAGTAGCGATAACTGTCTTCTAAACAGAGGTATCAGCAATTGATGTTTATATAGTATGTTTAGCGAATCACCAAGACCCTACTGTAGCACACCGATTGAAAAACTCAAAGGGAAAGGAGGATGAAATCTTACTCTTTCGATGGGCGTTGAACTTTTCTCCAAACAATATATGAGGAGAAAATAGCCGTTTAATAAGCTATTACAAAATGTAAACGGAGCATCGCCCCATCCCTGGCAACGCCCTCTGCGGTGCCTATGGTTGCAATGAGGAGGACAATATTAAACGCCCACGTCTGGAGTGATTGAGGAAATATCAATTCCCGAAACGATCTCAGCCGACCAAATTGGGTCCTGATTAGCCTCTCAAGCCTCGGTTTCCAATTTGCAGAGCAATTTCGAATATTCCCTTCGGTAACGGGAGTTCATCGAGATTGTACAAAAGCGAACGAGAGCACAGACGGATTCATGGAGTCTTCCTCAAGAACAGCAGAATGTTACCTTTCATAGAGCCTCCATAAAATTACTATCATGCTATTACCCAACTGAAATGATGCCAAATTTATGTAAAGTAATTGGGTAGTAATTGGACAGATAGACCCTTTATTGGCGAGGTTAGGGCCATGCGGGCCTCTCTGCCACCTTACCTTGTATGGCATTATAATATGTACAAAATATAATTATAAACTAAAAGCAAGATGACAGTGTGGGAAAAAATCTTTGCAACTGAAGGTTTACAAAGAAAAAAACCCACGTTGCGCGAAAACACCCACAGAGAAATTGGGTGAATAAGAACAGCGGCAACACAGTAAATACATATAAAGACATATAATACGAGTACAATAAATTAAATAGCAGATATTCGAAAATGAGAAAAAATGAAAATCGAATTACAAACGTATAAAACACAGAGAATATAAGTTTAAAGTTACGTAGAGTAACAAAATGAAATTACAGATCTAAAGCTATAATTTGCAAGATTGATTGAAATAACATGATTTTAAAAAGTAAGACTATCTTATAATCAATGACTATTATTTCTGCCAGTGGCATACGTTGAATAGTGTGAGAGAGAAAATAGTTACGAACATGCATAAATATACGTGCATAGTAAATTGAGAAAGCCACAAAACCTTTTATATCTTCACGCTTAAATGTATGTTTTATCAATTGAGGACGATACTCTATGTTGTACGAGTACTGCCTCTCGTACTGACGTTGGAGCGCCTTTGGCATTGCAAATAACCACAAAATATTCGGGAAATACGAAATAATAGTATTAGACATAGCAATTAACTTGAAGTGAAGAAATGTTATCCAAGATATTATTTCCCGAGAGAAAATGGGGGATATACATAAAATACAGTACATTTGTAGATATAAATGCAGAATTGCAGGCAGGAAATGTTTGCTAACCATTTCATATTAACCCGTCTTTCAGAAAGAAGGAATAATTATTTGTTGGCACATTACAGAAGAGTTTTAAATCAAAAGCGCTGCTAGTTTGACCGTGTTATTTTCAGCATATGTAAACTATTATTTTCAGTTAAACCGGTATTTTCAGTATATGTAAACCTTTAAGTGAGCTATGACATTATAAATTACAATTATCTCCCCTTCCGAAAATAAATTTATTGGGGGATACCGAGATTCAATAAAAATTAATTTAAAGGCAAATTGATTCCATTAGCTAGACTCCTATCAGAATCAAAACTTTTCATTCAACCCTTAGAGAAAGAATGCATGAGTCCACCTCTATGCAAATACAGCTGAGATTTTATTTTTGTACAACGGTTAAGGCATATTATTCTATAAATTATATTACATACAAATCGAAATATGATATAAATAAGATGAAAATCAAATTAGATTTACGTATAAAAGGAGAGCTTTTCGGAATTTCAAGCAATACAAATTTTTAAAAATTACTTCATTCCTTAAAATTAAATTCGTAATTAGATAATGAAAATAAATACACAATTTGTTCTTCAATAGGTACAAAAATGTATGCATAATAAAGCACAAAAAAATTACCCTTATAAAACTTGTTATGTAAATGTAGTCTAGAAATAAAAACTAATACATTTTAGTCATTTACAGTCATACAACAAAAACGCCTGATAAAATCCGGATCAGACATATCGAAAAAAGAGAAATATACATTTAGGCACTCCGGAACCAACTCACTATGAACTTGAGAATTTAAAATCGGGAAAACTCCATTCAGTCTAGAGAAAATGAATACATAATAAAGCATAATTCTTTAAATTTTATGGCTGAGCGTTTACCCTGACAGCTTTGAAAGATTTTCCGAATCAATGCGGACTGAGGTCGTCTATTGTCAGGAGCTCTGTCACGTAGATGAGACAGCTCCTGAAGGAACCCAACAGCGTCAGTTATCGAAAATCGAAGAAAAGAACAAAAAGATTCGTAAATGGCCCGCTGCGAGGCGCTATGGATGACAAGGACCAGGCAAAAAGAAATAAAAACGAAGCAGACAATATGTCGAACGACCGGGAAATGCCGACGGAACTGAGCTTAGTCGTCTCATTTTCTGCAACAAAAACCTCAGGGTCTTCTCTACAAATCGACTGAAAGGCGCAATTCCGCAAACACTCGTGCAGCCCGAATGCCTCGCAGGCATCTCAATCAAATTTGCATATTTTCTCTCGGCTTTCGCCACGGAGAAAACGCTTGTATTCCCGCTAGTTCAGTACGGCATATCACGTAGATGACGTTTGATCGAAATAAAATTTTTTAATTCAATTCCAGATGTTTGGCTCATGGGCGTTTTTACTTGGCTCCGATTACTTTGATAAAGCTAAAATAGTTACTCATGAAAATACCAGGAAATCAGGAAGTTTATGAATAGTGTACTGTACCGTCATCTGTACGCTTAACATACCAATAATAAAAACAATATTAATATATTCTGTCGTTTTTGCTTATACTCCAACCTGGAGGAAATACTTTCATCGCCCACAAAAGTATAAAAAATAGTTCGTAGTTTTTTGACGACTTTTCGTATAAGACATTTTGCCACATATCTCACATTCAATGCTTTAATTAATACAAAAATTAAAATTACTTTCAGCAGTAGTATTAGGATTAAAAGTAGCTTTGGTCATTTCGCACGTAGGCCCCCACCTGGAATCGAACCTGGGACCTCTTCACCGAAGTCGAACGCGTTGCTCACTTAGCAACTCAGGAGCCCAATTACTTGCATTTTCATCAAATATCTTCATTAATTAAGCCCATTTCAACAGGTAAGGATACAAATAAATATACTTGGAAATTCTACATCACCTGAAACGAATCGTGTAGCAAATCATACTGTTAAAATACAAAAAACTTAGGAATCCTGTTCAAGAGAACCGATTGGTTCCATATAATCTTGAAGATAAAGTTAATAAAAGTTTTTTTTAATTTTAAGATTGTCTTGGTCGACCTCGGCGACGGAGTGGTTAGCATACTAAGCCTTCCTATGCAAAGGTACCGGGTTCGAGTTCCGTCTAACAGGATTGCTGTTGTTTGAATGTCCATATTTTGGTACCTCACTGCAATTGTCCGACGACTGGATTTTTAGTGAGGGATTTACCAAAAAAATATAAGAGCTATCAATATTTGGAGATAAAGGGAAAAATGGATTCAATGTAACAGGAATGTAGATAAGAATAGGTGTATAAGCAAATGACAACCAAAGAAATAAGTACCGAAAGCGAAATTTGATCTGAATTGCAATAATACTTGGAAAAGAAATTAAATCTAAGAAGAACGGTGTTTACCTTTAAATTTAATTTTCCAGTTGGGGCCGTTTTCCTCGGAGAATCCTNACGGATAATAACTACTTATTACGGATAATAATAAGATAACGAAACGTATCGCGCGATATTTGGTGGAACATCGTCATACTTTAATACAAGATTAAGATACCAAACTAGACTTTGTCCACAAAAAAAAACACAAATCGACCGGTTTCAAGGTGGTCACCTCATAATCTGGCAACAGGAAGCTGGTAGGAGACAATATTTAAAGGAAAGAAAACAGAAAAGGGGGGAGGGTTTGAAAAGAAATGATATCACAACCTCGAAACCGGTCGCGTTGGATTTTTCTTTTTCGTGTACTGTATCTGTATCTTAATCTTATATTAAAATAATGAGGTATTTACGTAATACTCACTTTGCAATTTTCAGTCCATGATAACTACCCCGAGTAGTTTTCGAGATACCTTAAAAAACCAACGATACGTCAAAAGCAAATTTTCAGCCTGTTTACTATAGTTATACGGTCCAAATTACATATGGTCTACAATCGCAGAAAAAAATTCTCTAAACCAAAGTATTGCAACGAGCCTCTGACGTCAATTATTGGCGGCGGAATGGTTAATGGTCACCTAAGTCCCGGGATCGAGACTCGAGCAATCGGATTTTTCTGGTTATGGAATTGTTGTGGGTTTTCATCTATTATTACTGTTCACGCCTCTCCTGTAACTGTCCAGTAAATGGATTTTTGTTTGATAAATAAAATAAATAAACCAACACGTAGCAGCAAACAGTTTGAGAAGATCTAATTCAAACAACATTTCTTTTCTAAAAAGGCAATTTTACAAGTTGATATCGACTGTGACCTTTCAACAGAGCATACATTGCGTCTGCCCAAACTGACTCCGGAAGATAGACTATATTTAGCCATCCAAAAGAGCGACAATCAACAAAAGTAGAGGAGATCGGGAAAAGATTTTCCACAAATGGAAGGTTTCCACTAAGGCGAAGAATTCCTAACTTTCGGAGCGCGAGGGATTACTTCTCCAGTAATCGAAACCCAGGGTTCGTTAAGTCTTCAATAGACTTCGGTAATCCCAATCCCAAAGGAAAAGAAATCGATTGGTTACTTTGAACCGTCTAAAGCGTCTAAATTGAAAAGGCGCCTTCGAATGTTTGCGGATTGGCGATGGACCACAACCGACGATACTAAAATAGACGCAAAAGCAAAGTGGAAAAGGATAAGACAAATATTTTTCGAGGATCGGTCCTGAAGGCAAGCGTCTGTGAAGCCGTAAAACCGGGTCTCCTACAAAGTCACGCAAATTTTGATTTTGACAAAAATACTGGAAAAAATATCCTCTGAAAACATTTCCTCTTTTTCCCTGTATGAAACGACACTCGTAATTCATGAATTTTCAGCCGCGACAGTTTAAAGAAATATTAACAAAAATGAAATTTTTCCTGGAGTTGAAACGTTGAAATTATTAAACTGTAAGTATATACTCGTAATTTATTAAATGTACATTTTGTTTATATTATATATTAGATAATTATAATTTAACTTACTTATACATAAATGCTTTATTTATAATTTATTTTCTTATTATATGTCATGCCTTGATAATAATAATAATGATTATTATTATTATTAATCTAATTCACTCGTTTATTAATTTTCAATTAATGTTTATTTATATTATTTATTACTAACATTTCTTGCTATCTGATTATTCCTTATAAAAGTCGTTAATTACGTTTTTTCTATTTAAATATCGGTCATCTATACCCGAATTTCTCATCTTATTTAAATAGTACATTTTCATATGTTAAGTAATCTTACGCTGAGATGTCTTTACTTTTTAATAAGAAGATAAATAAATTTCTCCGAATAGAAAATGAGAATCGGAAATTAGACATAGAAAATAGTAAATCACCATTATTTTATCTTCACAATCAACGCTTTTATTGCAATTTTGATACCGGCCTGTGTGTAACCTAAATATTTCTATTTCATAATGTTCTTTTTCTGTTTCTTTTTTATGAAAATTTATTTCTACTTGTAATGTTAACGTAATAATGTGTCTGTACTGTTTCTGTGTGCCTTTTAGATCTAAATTAAATTTGCCTTTTCTTAAAAACTTAGTCAACTATCAGTAGGTTTCGCAGGTTTCTCGGACCCATTCTTGCGGGTGTTTTTCTGCTGTGGTGTACTATATTTTCCTAAGCGCAAACATAGGCTTTAAACCCATAAGAGTTTTTTTCTGTGCACTTTTTTCATGCAATCACTTTAAAATACCACATGACGAAGGGTTAGATCTAAGAAGAGACTTAGTAGTCTCAATGTCGTCCTAATAAAGTTGTATTATTATTGTAACCCTTAAGAGTGCAGTGGGATCTATCCCACACTCCTCTACTGAGGAAATTCTTCGGGTTAATTATTTCTATTTTCATGTGCTGTTGTTATAGAGCGGTATTAACTACGTTTTTCCACCTATCTAAGTTAAAAAAATTTTGTATGCATAAAAACAAGAATTTGTTTAATGCTCGACGGGTTGCATACCACCCAGATTTCCAGAAATTTTTTTTTCACCTGTAGCAATAAATGAACCCAAAATCGCATTCTTCGTGGCCGTTTGTGCAAAGAGAGTTCATTTTCGGCGTTCTCTCTCCATTGTCCCATAATAGTAACTGAAGAAAATAAGCAAAAATCGATTATTCCTCCACCAATTCCATTATTTTCTCATCATTTTTTGCGTTGATTTTTTAAAAATTTGTACTCATAATTCTAATAGAAATAGATCGGAAAAGGAAAAATTTTCGTAATCTGTCTTTTCTAAAAGCTGTTGCGTTGAATCGCTTGAGGGAGACGTCTCACGCTTAGGTCCTTTCAAGTGGCTTGGTCTCTGAACAGTTCAAGTGGCTTAGGTTTTTATAATCTTTGGAGCATTTTCGCTCCTCATCTGTGTACACAGAGGACTTCTTACACGTATTTATAGAAAATCCCTAGTACGAGAGTACTTATACAAGGAATAGAAATGCCAGAGTATCTGTGATTTTCTATTCCCACTGCATCTGCAGGCAAACGTGGCCCGTATGTCTGGAATTAGCATTTGTTTGATACATTTTGTTTGCGCATGTATGTTTAGTGGTAAGGAGGAAGAAAAAGTTCCCAGATGTATGAAAACCCCACAGTGTTTTCTAGGGTGAACTTTCAGTCATACTCAGTCTGTCCAAAAAGAACTACGTCTCCTCGGTTTCCTTCGAACTCAAGTAAAGCAATACGAATTCCTGCGAATAACCAAAAGAAGCATATCATAAATAAGTATTTATCATTCGGATTTTTCTTTCCTCGTTCTAAAATAACTTATTTTCTTTACTATCATTAATGACGAAAAATTGCAGACGTGTTGCTCATCTGTATATATTTTTACTTTTAGATAATTCACAAACATTCTAATCGGTTATCAAAATAAATAAAAATTCTTGTTTATCATAATAATATGTACACATATATATGTATCCTTGCATAATAAATATTACCAATTAACTTAATTTCAAATAATCGATTTGTAAAATATGTGTAACAGGAATTTCCGGAGCAATAGCCCCTTCAATGTAACCTAACCTTCGTGACACGGCATTGTAAATTTTATATGCTTTATTTTCAACATAAAATTATTATTTCTTTCAGAAAAATGCGAAATATAAAACATTCGTATAATTAATTCTCGGATTAAAAAATTTAATATTTTTTACTCATTCTAAAGGCTTTAAACTTAAATAAGAAAAGTTTATGTAAAAATTAGCCATTAACAAAAAAAATTGCAAAAACAATTCATTTTCTGCAGGATTGAGCTTAACATTCGCATTGTGCAAACTTTTAAAATAGCTTGGCGCCTTAAGGATTAACACGTTGCAAACGAACCATAATACCGAATAATCGAACTAGAGGACTAATGCTACGGCTGTAACAGACTCGTAAATACAAATGACAAGAAACTATAACGAAGAAATGGTACATAACCTGCTAACGAGCGATACCCAAAGCGATATCAGTTCTGAAAATGAGGAAATTATTCAAAATAACATGACAGTTCCTCAATCGTAAAATCAGTGCCTTCCGTCACAATGAACGGATACTGGCAAACGAGGTAGATACGGAAGCAGGTGTAAATACGGTCCAAAGTAATCTTTCTTCCGGGGAAGCGATTCGGCAAAAAACCTGGCCAAATTCTTGGATGGAGTGGGAAGCGAGTCGTAATTACGGCGCCGAACGTCTCAGGGATTGGAAAGAAAGGAAAGAAGCTGCGAAGGGAAGGCCCAAGCTACACATTTCTTTTCTGCCTTTTCCGTCAGAAGCCGCAAAAAACCTCCCACGTCCGGAATAAAAGAAGGAAGAAAACATCTCTTTGTCCTGCTCTCCATCTCATTCCATGGCCACGCCCACTCACGTGTGGATAAATGAAATAGAGGGAGGAAATGGATAAATGGAGGCTGAGTGTATACTAATCAGGAGAGCAAACTTTTAATATTAGCAAAAAAAAGCTGTAGATATAGCTTACGATCGTCGGGGAGATCGATAAATTAGGTAATGACTTTGATGGAAGGATAAACGAATAAAGAAATCTGGAATTATTCAAGGTTTTATAAAGGTTTTGTTTGCGTGAAGGTGGGAGAAATCGATAACAAGTTGCCTTTATCGTTTATCCGGTCCCTTAGCCCATATAATTTCACAAGAGGAATTAATTGTACGTAATTAGATCTTAAAAATCCCATGCCATTATTGAGTGTAGGTTATGAGAAACTTTGGGGAATAAATGATTAAATGAAAATTTTTAAATTTGCGGGTAGGGCGGACGACTCGCCAAGGTTATTGAGGACGCCAGAAGATTGATCAATGCAGCATGGCAAACGGATGCGAAATAGTTTGGTTCGCTGAGAAACCATTAGCGGTCAGTTGAGAGATAAGTGCATCAGTCCGTCACTACTCACTATATTACTAATATGACTTTTATATGGTCAGGAGAAGGTGAAAATTAATGGAAACTCAATACACGAAATTAATTCGTCAGAAAGCGTCCGACTGACAATGAGATGTAGAAATAGAATCTTACAGTTTTTTCACACTTAGCATGTGAGATAGGAGCTTCTGTAAACAAAACTCTCTAAAACGTTAAAAATGTATTCTTAATTCAGCAATTCAATTGTATTTACTATTGTTACGGCTCCATCCCTTTGTCTACTTTTATTATCCACGACTTTCACTCTCCCTTTGGTAAATTTAATCCCATCTTTGTATTCTTTCTGACATCCCCTTTCAGTGTGCTCAATTTTCATTTCCACTGATGCGGTCAACGAAGGTATTTCTCAATTACGTCAGCTTGAATCCCGTCTTCTTTCGTTGATTAATTCAGAGAGAATTAAACTTCCAGTTTAATTCCCTCTGAAATCCAAATAATTCATATTTTCAACGTAACCTAGACATTGTTTTTACAGTTCCATTTGAAACTTAAGTATATTCACCACATTACTTTATCTCTTTCGTATGTGATTCCTTATTTCGAACTCTTTCCCCTTTCTCCTAACTTAAAATCCTTAAAACAACATATACCACGACCAAGCACTTCAGTGACTTCTGAATATGCTTCTTTATTTATTGCCACTATCTTTGTTGAGTATATATACCATTAACTAACAAAAATTCCGCCAACTTACGTCATTTAACTGCATTACACAAACAAAGATACCAAGAACTAAAGTTATTGCTTCAGAACTCCACTTCTATAACACCAAAAAATTGATATTCTGTCAATTTATTATTCTCTGCCACCAGTTCCTACACCTTGAATCCGATATTTACGGAAGCATTTCCTATTCATTCCAAAGTATCCTCGTTTTTAAATACTTATGAACCCCGCCTTTGTAATATTCTCCCTCGTTATTTTCACCTTTTGGAATTGGCCACTGATGAATCTACCTCTCTGAAACTTGAGTTAAAGAAACAGGTGAGACCGATGTTAAGGTGAGACGATCGAATCGGCGGAAGATATACGCTGCTTAAGGTTAACGGCCTTCCCATAATTCCCACAAACAATCCCCTCTTCCTCTCCCACACCCACGCTCGCGAAATCTCTCGACGCCTACGCACGCAGCAGATCTTTCTTCACGCCTCTCTCTTCTGCCCTTTGCCCCTCGTCCGCCCTTTCTCTCTCCTATCTCCGCTGAACCACTCTTCTTCTCTACACATGTCCGGACCACGCCTCTTGAGTGTCCCGCACAGTTGGTCGAAAATGTTGTGTTGAGGCCCCCTCCAAAGATTCTATGATGGA
Organism: Ladona fulva; assembly: GCA_000376725.2. Lineage (NCBI taxonomy): Eukaryota > Metazoa > Arthropoda > Insecta > Odonata > Libellulidae > Ladona > Ladona fulva. The sequence continues at coordinate 167,163 of KZ308220.1, read as the reverse complement.
CACTTCGATCTTCGAGGAGCTGAACCTCAACAACGAATATTTCAAGGATGGAAGATCTTCAGTACCTCTGGATAACGATGGAAATGGAGGGCTTAGGTTCATTTTATCGGACTGAGCTGGCGCTTCTTCGATGACTTTAAAAGATTAAGAACGCTTGAAACAGACACTCATTTAGACAACCAAAACGAATTATAAAGTCTAAATGAAGGCGAGATTGAGACTAAAAAGTCTCTTCTTCTACGTAAGTGGAAATCACTTGAGCAGTACTGTGGCAAAATTAACTAAATCTGATTTTCTTAAACAATAAAAATGACACAGAAGTAAGCTTTTACACAAAAACTTTTGAAAATGAAAATCGTTTGAAAATTCAAGTAAGAATATTCATAGATAAGTTGCTTAATAAGCATGAAAGAAATTAAACACAATCATACGTCCAACTTTGAAAGTAATAAAAACAATGCAACTTTTATAGGGGGATATTAAGGCTCGGGCGGGTCTCTTGTTACATCTATAGCATCGTCAAATACAAATTAAAGGAAAAATATAACTGGTAAAAAGGGCACATGCGAAAAATTCACTTTGTACTTTAAAAACATAAATTTGCACAGAGAAAAAATACATCACAAGGAAAATGTATATTGTATATTAAAGGGAGTTATTATTTGACAAGTGCAGCAGTTACTTGAGGGTGTACGACCCCTAGTTGCGCAAGAACATGATAAGTTACTACCCAGAAACTATAACTGAAATATGCACAAGACAAAATGTTTCAAGTTGTAGTCTGCGACAAGCAGTAATTCAAGAAAATAATAATCAAAGACAATTCAAAGCATATACAGAGAGGGATTCTTCCTAATAGTAGGCAAAATAGCCACGTTAGCTTATTTATCTAGTTCGAACAGAAACCAAGCCAGATATAAGGACGAATAACTTCATATTGAAAGAAAGAATACTTTGTAATTTCCACTCTGCTGCAGAAATTACTAAGTGTTCTTTCTTTTAATGCGTGTTTAGCCACACGAAGTCACGCTTGGATATATTAATTTTACGTATAGATTCGTTTAAGTAATTCAGGAGATGAAATTGAGTAATCGTTCCATTCGGGGAACCAAATACTCAAACTACACATCCTACACAGCCAAAAAAGAAAGTTTAATTGATTAATATACTGGCGAATAACTCACACAGAGTGCAATAAATCACAGAATTCCAAATTTCGCCCGTTCAACCTACTCGACAGACTGTAACCTACCAAAATATTAACATGATATAGTACTTATAAACTCGTGACTTGCCCCTCTCTTGGAAATCTTCATACATAAGTGTATGCAATGTAACATACACTCTCTCAACAACAGCTACAGAGATATACTATCGACGAGGAAAATATTACAATATTGAGCGAAATAGTAAGAAATGTAAACTCAATAACTTCCATTACTTAAAAGTTGAAAGGAATAAATATTTTGTATTTTCCACGAAGCATATGTTATAAATAACGATTTAGGAAAACGGAGAAATGTTCAATTAAAAAGGAAACGCACCCGTGATTTTTATGCAAAAATTTAACTTATTGAGTGATTTCAACGTGTAATGCTCGTTGAATGAGGTCGTTGCTGGGCTACATCTTAAAGTAATTTACACCATGTTTCCATCTTCCAAATTAAGTTTTTATCGAAGGAAAATTTAATTTGGAAGATGGAAACAAAACATTCTACTACTACAGAGTAAATCACCAAAATTGTCCATAAATTTACACCGGAATCTGTCAATTTCATTTTAAAAGAGTTCGCATTGAAATATTTTGGACTTTAGAGATGGCTGAAGATATAGCAGTCGACTTACAATTACATTTAACTCCAACCAAAGGGTCTTAAGTCGATTTGGACGTAAGTCGGATGTTCATAACTTTTGGGTAAACGTGATCATAAGTGCAACCGCTCGTATAGGTCGTGTGCCAACGAATATTTGAATACAATAAATCTGAGGGGAAATACGAGTGTTTTATTCTCTATTTCCGTCAGAAAATTGTTCCACGGAGTACAAGCAGGTCATACTGAAATGATTCATTATGCTACCTCAGAGTACGATTACCTCTCTAACTTCGTAAAAAAAGCCGACTTCGGAGCTACTCCCATACTCGTACATCAAAACCGTTCAATTAAAGGTTGAATCCAATCCTTACGCCATTAGTGCAATAACTCGCTCGAAAGGTGCCACGAACCGCAACGGAGAGGGTAAAATACATAATTTTACGCCATTCGTCGCTGAAAGATACGCCGTTCGCGGGACAAACCCAAAGAGAATACACATATTGCGAAGGAAGCGACGTGATAGAAAGTTTAATGTAACCTCGTACTCAGCGACAATCGCCGTGTCATCTGCAAAGGAGCTCTTCCGAAGCGAATGTAAACATAACATAGGCAGCGCGCGGATCGCATTTAAAGCTCGCATCTGATGACTCTAGTCTTTCTTTCAGTTTGGAATACGCCCATTTTGAACAAATAAAGGAAGAGGGCTCTTGGCGAATGGCACTGATGCGAATGGAACGACAGCTGCACATGGAAATTAAAGGGAAAGGTTACGAGGAAGAGAGAGCAATCATTTCGTAAGATATATCCACGTTGTTGGGATAAATGAAAATTTAAACTGATAATCTACTTTTTCTGCTATACATGTTAGTTTGATAAAGGTGAAGGTAGTGTAGTAAGACGTTTGTACGTTTGTAGGGAAGTAACTTCATACCCTACTTATTACGGATAATAACTACTTATTACGGATAATAATAAGATAACGAAACGTATCGCGCGATATTTGGTGGAACATCGTCATACTTTAATACAAGATTAAGATACCAAACTAGACTTTGTCCACAAAAAAAAACACAAATCGACCGGTTTCAAGGTGGTCACCTCATAATCTGGCAACAGGAAGCTGGTAGGAGACAATATTTAAAGGAAAGAAAACAGAAAAGGGGGGAGGGTTTGAAAAGAAATGATATCACAACCTCGAAACCGGTCGCGTTGGATTTTTCTTTTTCGTGTACTGTATCTGTATCTTAATCTTATATTAAAATAATGAGGTATTTACGTAATACTCACTTTGCAATTTTCAGTCCATGATAACTACCCCGAGTAGTTTTCGAGATACCTTAAAAAACCAACGATACGTCAAAAGCAAATTTTCAGCCTGTTTACTATAGTTATACGGTACAAATTACATATGGTCTACAATCGCAGAAAAAAATTCTCTAAACCAAAGTATTGCAACGAGCCTCTGACGTCAATTATTTCGACATAACACGAAGTTTCACCGCAACAAACGTAGCGGAAAAACGTCCAACGAAGACATGATGTAATGGATATTCCCGGTTCCTGTTAACTTATCCCCAAGTTAAGTTATGCACAAGCAATTATTATTACTTTCAGATGCTGCCTGTCTTACTATTTTATCATTGTGCGAAACTATACACATTGCGACCTTCCTAATAAAACGTATTGCATATGAATATAAGAACTCAATACTCAATACATACATACATTAGCAGCAACTCGCAAGAGAGTATTCTCAACCAAACGAACGACCTCCTACGGACGGAATCAATCACCAATTCACATTAATCTTTCAATCACAAATTACGTGACAAGATACTTATTTAAATTGTCTTATAAATTGAAAAACGACATAATGCCACAGTCCAACAATAACTTCTAAAAGAAATGCCAAAGAAAGATAACCTTCCAAAGCTCAATACTCATTCAATTTTAAACTATAATTAGGTTTAAATATTTCCGTCGATGGAAAATGAAAAATTAGGATGATCATAAACAAAACAGCAAAATTGTTTTACATCCGAGAATCGAACCCGGAACCGCTTCCACTAAGGGTGAACAAGCAACCCACTTGGCTATCCGGGAGCCCAATTTAAATATAATTCCGGAGTAATTTATGCAATTATTTGGAAAATATGTGGAGAATGTTGAGGACTATAAACCTAAGAACCGGAAACAGAGACCGTTAAATTAAAAATTAAAGAGACAATTAAATGTATAAAAGCCCCCGAAATTATATACGAAGATGCCAGGATAGAATTTAAGACGAAATGGGTACAATAATGTCATAAGGGAATTAGTTTTTTAAGTTAATTCGGTCATAAGACATTCGACCTCCGATGCATTAATGCAAACATTTTACTTCCCGAAAAGATATGAAACATTCTTACACAGTAACATTCTTCGGGCATAACGGAAAGCAATTATAAAGCATAGAGTGGGTCAGAAAAACAATAACATTAGCGTTCTAATTGGAAAGGGACATGCGACAGTTGCTCGCATGACGAGAAGCGAGCAAATGCAATTGCCATTTGCTAGGGCAGAGAAATTGCAGGAGATAAGGAACGAAGATGTGAGTAATCCGATGAACATTTCAAACTCCTTCCCATAATTTCACATAAATTAATGCCGACGATATAATCTTGCCATGACCGTTTTTTCCTTAGTTCTAGTACACGGAACATCCAAACTCATATCAGATGAGCTTTATCGACTTTTAAGCTGCTAATATAGTTAAATTAGATTAAAACTGCAATTATCGTACTCTGAATGGGTATTGCATAGCTTCGCAACTACACAATTTTACAAAACAAAGACAAATATACAATCGCGGGAAAATGCATGTAATAATCCACTCGTACGTTGATAGAAAATGTCTTGAGTCATTAGTCTACGTATTAATTACATAATCATGAGATTTCATTGTAATTCTAGATTACATCACAAAAATAACCACAATACTTCGCACCACTACGTAACACTTCATAACCGCAGAGCATATTACACCAGTGCCTTCTTATATAAAAAGACCTTTAACCGAAAGCATTACTAAATTTTCCGTAGTCATAAGCACCCTAATAATGGGTAATTAACCCGCATATTGGTTGGCAACAGCCCACCAGAGCATTCCTGTCCTCCACTCATCTTTCCATTCCCTCCAAATTTCTAACTTTGGTATCTTCCATCACCTGCCCCTCATAATCCATCACGGCCTTTCCTCTACAGATCTTTCCTTCCTCTTATCCTTCCACGTCCTCCTTCAGAAGATCGCTATAATCGAATGGATAAAAAAAGAGCCATGAGTGAACCAACGGAGGTTACAAAAACGTGTCAAAGTATATCAAAAATTGGCAGTTTTTCTCGTGAAATATAGTTCAATTTGAGCGTAATCAAGAGAGAGTGGAAGGATAAAGTGATAACTTTGGGCAGTGAGGTGTGCGCCTTCCTCACATCTCTTTATCCTAGTGCAATCCAAAGAGCAGAAAGAAAACTTTTATTTGATTCCGCTGGCTGATAAAGCTTTAAACTCTCGCCTTAGATATCTAATGGAAAATAACGTGAAGTATTAAAGGTCAAAGTTAAATAGTAATAAAATAAAAAACTAATTTGATTCTATGTGCCCCATGACACATAGCTGCAGTAATACAGAAAAAAAGAACACATACATCTGTACATTATGAAAATCCAATGTCATTGTCTTTTTCTTACCATATCTGACTCTCACCAATACGACTGGGATATCTTGTTAGTGATAATTTGATGAACAAGCTCTTTTCGCGGGAAATGTTAGCAATTTTTTCGTCCAATTATTAAATTAGTCTCATCCAATTAGGACCAATGACCTTACTATTAGTAAGAACCAAGCACCTTTCATGGTTAAAAGTTCAAGCACGCCATAATGAGAAATCTACCACCATTCATACAAGTTAAAACCTCAGGCAGTGTTTATGAACTCTGAAAAAATAGAATAAAATAAGTGTAAAATAGCTATTTCGCAATTTTCAATTCTTCCACCGCCCTCCTCTCTGGCTCTATATGACGGTCAGTTTCCGTATATTTTCACCTGAAGATGTTACGCTGTAACGAAACCTGGGGCGATTTTAATAAAATTATTTTGTAGACTCTACAAAGTGAGTTTTTCTTTCTCTGTGATTCCAATTCTTCCTCAGCTTGTATAATCCTCCAACAGTGTTAGCATTTTCACAGAAATAGTTTGAGTTTATCTCTAAGAATTTAGTTTATAAACATTCAGTAATTCAAGATTCTTGCAATTACTTCCCATCGTAGTAGCCAATGTAGCGATTTTACCGCTAAACCTAGCGCATTTTTTCTTTCAGCGAGACTTTTTCTACTTCAGCGACACTCCATCAAGCATATCATGTTACGTATATACTATACTCATATTCTACTACGTTCTCGTAGCATAAAATGGTTCACTTACACATAAATCAAAATGGCATTACGTTTACTTGATAAAAGACCTAAAGTTCATATAATCTGTTTAACTAGTTAAACATCTGAATTGATATAATATTCATAAAAGCGAAAGCAAACCGCTAGAATTTGTAACTATCTTATAACTAAGGTTTTTTTATAATTACTTACTTTTTAATCTGCATCCAGCTACATTATTAAAAATAAATTGGAATTTCTGCTCCCAACGGAAAATCTGTGACATTTCTAACACCATAATATTAGCCAACTACCAGTGTTTAGCCAGGGGGATGTGTGGGTATTAATCTCCCCGCCAGCCCTAATGGGTTTAAACAAATCGAGGTTATGGGAGGTAAATTGTTATTGTTAATTGTAATATTTACAGTCAAAGTCCACTGGTAATTCGCAGGGAATATATCTACAAACGAATACGAATCCGATTCCATCTTTATTATATTCAGAACAAAAGTTTGCCTGCCCCGGGGATTTAGGCAGTATTGTTTTACTCCATGGCTCAGAACCCCTGAGACAAATCCTATCTACGACCCCGGATAAAGGCCTAACGGCAAAAAACGTCACATGCATCTTCGAAACGACTACATCCCCTTTAACAGGAATGATTTTCATGAAATTGCAGATAAAATGCTAGAGCAGACTAAAATGCAACCCTAGCAAACATGGAGCTTGCAATGAAAAAAAAAAGACAGCTCTTAAAACTGCGAAGTTCCCTCATCTCGCGTTGCTGTGGCACGAAAACAAACGAGTACTTCAACAAATTACATATTCACTAAGGCTGACTCATCACCCGACAGATGAACTTTCTCTTCCGCCTCATTCATTCCAGCCGGTTTTGCGGATTTCATCCTAAAATTTAATCGTCTGCCGGAGAGAAAGGAGAGTTAATGAAAGGAAGGAGGAAATATGTTGAAAAGGAGACGTGAAATGTTGTCAGGAATGGTAAGGGTGTTATAGCAACGCGCGGCGGTTGCCCGGGGCAGCGAGACGAGGGCACGGAGCCGAGGAAAGGGGTGAAAAATGGTGAAGGAACTGGGAAATGGAGGAGAAGAGATATGTGGATACTAAACTACAACGAGATAAATAAGGTTAATAATCAAAGCATGATAAAGACTGTATTTGGTTATGCGACCAACTAGCGCTCCGATATAAAAATGACTCTAAAAACAGATGTTGCACAGTACCACATGAAATTAAACCCAAGAACGGTCTCGTTTCGACTCGTCAGATCGTCTTCAAGAACTAAAATCCAAAAATTATAATCAATAAATGCCAATTTCACACTGTGGTATTCCATATAGGAATACATATATAGGAAAAGAAATGAAAACCCTTTTAAAATTCCACGTGATTTCACTGAAAAGAAAGGACCGGTTTCAGCTGCTATATACCTGATGATGACTATACACGACTTAGTAGTTGAAACCGGTCGTTTATTTATAAATAACCCACGTGCAATTTTACAAAGGGCTTTATTTTTCTTCCTAATAATATTCGGACTAACTACTTCAGTCCCCATCTTGCGTAGTAGTAAGCCTCACTTCACTCTCCTAGCTTTTGATTGCTAATATCAGCGAGAATAAAGTACCAACCGTCCAAAACCTTTGCAATAAAACTTTGCTATTTTCAGATAAATAATAAACAGTTTTACTCACATTAATGTGAAATAACAAGTGCTCTTGCAAACACGAGATTTAATATTCCAATCTTCCTTAGATTCGTTGCTTATTCAGCTTAAGGCGATTTCTTCCTTTGAATGTGATAATATTAAGATTTCATATATTTTTCAGCTTCACTATTACCATTGAAAAAGGTAGTCAGTTTCAGTTTCTAGCTTCGATTCCTTACTTCTAATTTACAATTTATACTATTTGATTCCCTGCAGCGTATTGAGCATGTAAATCAGGGAACTTTTGTAAAAAAAAGGAGAAAATGGTTGTGGGGAAAGGATGAGTTATTGAAATAAGAGAGATCAGTGCACTATTAGGAACATCACCAGGTCAACTCATAACCATTACATACTTCTTCATAATGTAGAAATATTGCCATATTTCGAAACACTTTCTACAGGATCAAACAAAAACAGATAAAAATACCTTCACAAACCTATGTTTTCTAAAAAAAGTCATTAGTCTTAGTCTAATAAAGTCATTAGATATCATTAATTTAGAAAAGGTGTATCGAAAGGCGATCCGTTTTGTGAAAAATTGCAACGATAAATCAGTGAGCGTTACTCAGATGCTTCGGGATACAGAATGGGAATCTTCAAAAGTTAGAAGATTTAAACAAAGGATTAATTTACTGGATAAGTTCCGAAAAAGCACGTTCAGAGATGATGTAGCCGATTATAATGTGTCCACCATGTTACACAGGCCGTTTTGATACTGCGAGAAAGAGGAGGGAAATTGATTCAAGAATTCATTTTCTCCGCGAAGGATACGCGAAAGTAACCGATTAGGGAAGTAGAGTCATGGTGCATGCATCCCCTGCCACACGCCATAGGCGGCTTGCGGGGTAATCGCATAGACATAATCTACAAGGGAGGAATACTAAACAGCTGTATTAAATGTGAGGGAACTGTAAATAATTGAAAAAACTTGTTTTAAAGAAGGTATCCTTCGAAAGATTAACATATAAGTTAATAAAAGCCTGTTAAATAAAGACAACGATTATGTGGATAACTATCCATCACTCATCGGATAATGACTGAGATATGATTAACTGTTTAAGTGATACCTTTAAGTAGAGAGAAATTGAAAATCTAGAAGCCCGACGAAGGTATTTCCGCGTCAGTTTTGGAGCATGACCAAATAAAAAACAGGAGAGATAACGATTGAATAAATGTAATCTTAGCCATCTTTCAGTGCACTAAAACGCCGAAAAGAACCGTTAAATTAGGACGTGTTAATGAGAGACGAATTTTAACTGATTAGTTTGGTTACCGAGGCAAGAAAAACCGTCAGAGAAATGTAAGAGCGAAATATTTTAGACGGAGGGAGCTTCTAAAAAGAAAAAGAAGCGCGGTTTTCTTTTAGCTACAGACAAGAAAGGAATGTCATGCCGCTCTCCTCGAGAAAGATTCGTGCTTCCGGGGAAATTTCTTGGAAGTCATATTCAGAGAGCTTCCGAATAATGAAAGGAGAAAGGTCCTATTCCTGCAAATTCAAGTAACAAAAATAATTGCGGAAAATGCAAAGTTAATGAAAATCAAAAACTTGGCAATGAAAAAACTCTTATTTTTATAAACTATATCTGTTTTTCAATAAACGTATTGGCTTAACTAACGCTAATTCTTCAGTTCTCTTCCATGTCCCAATGATATATTACGGATCCCATTTGTGCATTAAACAACTGTAAACGGCAATCAACCGTTACGTATCATGCGTAATAACTGAAAATAATATTTAATAACTGAAAATAAAATTTTTATCCAGAATTTTGTTTGTTCTTTTCGGCAATTTATTCGCAGAGTCCGGGAGCAGGGCCTTTGGTGAATAATTTTTCCCGGGAGATTTCTGATTTATGTAAGGAAATTCAAACAGGTAAGAGGAGATTGATATCCTTTATATCACTATGGATGCATGCAATGTAGTAGTAGTATTGTTAAAACTGCATCGACAGATTAGGTAATTACGCAAGAAGGTCCCAACCGGGATTCGAACCAGGGACAGCTTTCATCGAAGACGAACGCCTTGCCCACTTGGCAGTACGGGAGCACTTCATACAATGATTCATCACTAATAACAAATTAAAAAATAAATCGAAAGGTACATATTTCAGAATAGAATTCACTGATAAGTCACCGCTTAGGGGAATTCTAGTTAAAGAGGTATTTCGAAAACTTAGGTAGAGATTTCAATTCAATTTCATTGACATATATGTTTCTATGACAAACAGAGATACTCTTGGCCACTATTTCCATGATATATTACCCAGGATAAAGCTTTTCACTACCTTACAACCTGTTAGCTGTTTTCTCAAATAATTAAAAGCGTTTAACTTCCACAGCAAATAGTAATAGATATACAGATTTTCGAAAAGTTTCCTTCCCTAGGCTCTTCCCTGTTGCCACGAGAGATTCAGCTAAATATTTCAAATTCCTCCATTCAAACGTTTCCGGAATCCTGAGAGGGATTCAGAATTACTAGTGAGTACTGATTGAAACACGGTGCTCTGGAGCTTCTTAACTTTTCCCCTCGGCAACATCTATGCATCGAATGATGAATTTAAGATGGACTTATAAAACCCGCAATAAAGATGTTTTTAATAGAGGGAAAATGCAAAGTTGGAAATAGAGAAACAAATCAACGAAATTACTGACCATACAATACGCCGAGAGAGAATAATGAAAATAATGGTTAAAGGGTAATTTCATGGAAAGATACAAAGGGCAATACCAGAACTCAAACCCACACAAAATTATAGAAAGAATATTTTCTGCAACCCCATTGTAGGACAGTACCCTATCAATATGGTTTACTGCGTTAAACCAATATACGGGATCACTTCTTACAGGAGAAAAGCATGGAAAGAATATTTAGAATGACTAAACTGCGGATTTTCAATGAACAAATATGACGCAAATTTAAGCGAATGAATTATATGGAAACGAACATCAGAGGCTATTGGAAATCATACGGCACTCCAAAGAAGCTTTACGCAACGCACAGGTCAAGAAAATGGGGTAAAGGACATCGAATGAACGACAGCGCACAGCCGAAGTTTGCGAGAAAATCGACAGCAGCTCGAGAGGTGAAATCAGCAATATATCTGAAGAAAATAACCACCACGTAAATGAAAAAGTGGATTAGGAAATAGTGCGAACCTAAGGGGTTGGCACGCTGAGACGAATTCCGCCCCCGTGGTCCACTTGCGCCCGCCGCCGGTCGTTGACCGAAGCGGCCGGAGACATCTTGGCCTCAACATCCCCTCCCCTTGCCCATTCCCCACTCCCAAATTTCCCCTTCCCTTTCTTCCTGAAACCCCCTGAATCTTAGGCAGTCGGTGTATCACGTGAGAGGCTGTTAGCACGCGATAGCGGACCGTGATTCATTGCAGTGGCATCGCGCAACTCTTTTGTTTCTGCAAAAGGATGTTTCGAAAAAGGCGAGCTAGGCTTCACGGAGGGTCGGGAAAGGTCACGGTGAGGGCCTGTCACGGGAGGCTGGGTAAAGGGTGCTCTTGCCCTGAGCTGAGGGGGGTCACACCCCATGGAACTGCTACCCGAGCAGCCACACAGGCAACAAGTTACGCTGAAGCAAACCAAACGGAGGGGCAACTAGATTAATATTCCCAAACTAAAACCTGTGTATTATATCTGCTTGTTTGTGTTTTGTGGCACGAATATATTCAGTACTGCATTGCATTTTTTTTTAGTTCAAAGAAAACTTAATGACGTTTATACCAGGTATCGCGCCAGAAAATTCAACGGTCAGAAATGAAAGCATGCTAAGCTTTAAACTACCTATAAATTTAGTTTTTTAAACGTTATTGAGTTTATTTACGTTCGAGTTCTTGTAAAGTTACATCAATTCGGCGATAGAAATCCCTATTCAAATTGGCGACTTCATTAATTCGCGACTCTTTGATTAAACCAACACTCTACACGTAAATCAATATTTACGCTCAATTTATTCATCGTTCAATTGGAAATTGACGTAAATAGTTGAACGAGAATGCGGAACAACGAAAGGATCGTGGAATGTCAATCAACTGACGGTGCGCTGAAACTTTTACGGAATAAGTCAATTGAAAGTTTATAGCTCCACCATCTTCATTACATGATCCCGAACCCAAAGGTGAAAACAATATATTTTCGTCAAAACATCAAAATTTCATTGTCCGCTCCGATCGCTACTCCATGTTGGGTTTCCAAGTATCGATTTCCAACTACATGGAGATAAAGAGGCACCGATAATTCATTTTAGATTCTAGGTATTACTTCCTTATGTGACTAAGACATTTTACAATGGAGCTTGAAACCAATAAAGGATTACGAGCACAATTATAAAACATACCGGCTAAAAATCGCTAGAAGGCAAAATACTACAATAATCATATATATAAAAAGCAAATGTCTGTCCGTCCGTCCGTCTGACCTTCCCCCTATTATATATCTCAGAAAATTAGCTTGACTTAGAGATTTGAAACAAACTGCATGAAACCCCCAGGAAAACTATTCTCATCTCTGTAAAGGCCTGGGTTCGAACCCAGGAGCTCATAATACGTTTCCATAAGAGATGAACGTAAATTACGTTTTCATGACTTGCAGAGGTTGTTTCTTTTACGAAATTAAATTAGAAACAATGGTCCTAGGAAAAGTGAAGTGAAAGTGAAGAAAAGTGTCAAACGAAAGGAAAATAATCATAGAATCTTATTTTAGTCGTGAATCATTCATATCATTTCGAAATTGCGGGAACTTTGATAAAATACACGGAAAATTCGTAATATTTTTGGGAAATAAACAACCCATAACCCTTACTTTCTCAGCACGGCTGGAACGTTGTGAGTGGGGCTGGATGCGAGTATAAATACCAAGCACTTTCAGAGAGNAAAATGTAACGCTCAGAGAAACAAGAATTTAATTTGTTTCAACATAGCAATTTCCTTTGTGAAGTGCCTCGTATCGGAAAAAAATACTAGAAAACACTTGCTGACAAAGGGTCGGTGACGCAAAGATATTAAGTAACGCAAGAAACAATCTTTACTTAGAGGTGAATATTATAATACGTTCAAATCTAAAAATATGTTTATATTCTTATATATATATCTGACGTTATAATGGGACATGTTATAGATCATTCAAAAGACCAACTCTTTGCTTTTTTGATGATATAGGTAACGAGTCTATTTCCGTCTCCTACTCAATCTGAGTCGATGTAAACCCAATGAAAACGTGTAAATTCTCGCTAATCACTCGGTCATGTTTACACTGCGGAACAACAATCAATAACCATGAAAACCAAAAATTTATTAGAAGTCAAGTAAGTAATCCTGAAGTAATTCGGGTTTTTAAGATTTGATCTTGATTTATTTACCTTTGATAAGCATCTAAATTAAAAATTGATTACACTTTACAAATTTTAATTCATTAGGAGGGAAGATACGAGGGGCCTATTATGATGACGTCACTCCGGCATAACGTCATCGCCTCCTCCTCCGAACAATAATTACTAATATCAGACGATTGAAACGATAATTTCCATACACTTGACCGTACTTCATGGAAGGGCTTAATAAAGGAGTTAAAAAAAACTTAGTAATTTCCATAAGATTTTTATTCAGACGACCGGAATCAGCTAGCATTACATTATGTGGATAGTACCGGAATTCTTGTACTATTCAATTTAATAGATAATACTGTAGTCAATTAACTACTAGAAACTCCGCAAAAGCACTCGTATAAGAAATGGAAATAATTTAACTTAAACTTTTACCATACCCAACCGAGAAGGTAAAGGATTAGATATTTGAAAAACTTACATACACAAGCAAAAGTTGATAATATATTCTCGATATACTTGTATGTTTTTATTCAGTAATTTTGCTCTCCCACGTCTGATAGAGCGAAACTACAACATGTTGCCTATGTAGGAGGTGATTAAATCTTAAATAAGAAAGACCATGTCACTGTAACTAAAATGTACCACTTTAAAGTCTAACACATGCGATACATCAACCGTGATCATACGATTGCGCTAGAGGTCAATACGTTAACATTATGAAGATAACTACCAGGCCACAATACTTAATTTTCAGTCTTTTTGTAATGATAATAATTATAATACAAATCTAGAATACCATATTCTTCATGCTAACGACGGCTTTTCTGGAGAAAACTAAAACATGACTTTGTACGGATATCTACCAAAGAAACAATATTCAGAGCAACTGAATGAGTAGTTTCTGAAATCAATACCTTCGACAGATAATTCATGAATAAAACCACAAAATAAGACCTTTTAAGATTTTAAGTGAAATAATGTACTCCCCTATCTTTACGACTGGCGTAACATGTTAACTTAGCAACCAGTGCCTTCATTTATTGCCATGAAGGAACAGCCGCAACTTGACCGAGACGGAAAAGATTTCAAGGAAATTAGGAAGTATTTACAAAACTAATAGGGATATAAGGAATAACAAGTGTGAAAAATAGCGACACGACTGGGACTCGAACCCAGGTCTCCCACTTTCCGTGGGAGACCTGGGTCCCACTTTCCACGTTTCCCACTATGTGGAGACTGCCGGTCTTGCTCACAAAGAATTCCCTTAACAGTGTGAGAGAGACGCGGCACGGTAGTTCAGTGGTTAGAACACCTGCCCGGAAAGTGGGAGACCTGGGTTCGAGTCCCAGTCGTGTCGCTATTTTTCACACTTGTTATTCACACACTATATATACACACTTTGGGATTTTCCGTAGGTTTTCAATCTACTATGACACCTTCCTTTCCTTTAATCCTTGTGATTTCCTTGGGGGGAAAACCTCAATAATACCTGCTTTGTGAGTTGGCTGCCTCTGTGAGGACCTCGGACGGCAGGTTGTGCCACTATGTGGAGACTATGTGCCGGTCTTGCTCACAAAGCATTCCCTTAACAGTGTGAGAGAGACGCGGCACGGTAGTTCAGTGGTTAGAATACCTGCCCGGAGAGACAGAGAGAGAAAGTTGGAGACCTGGGTTCGAGTCCCAGTCGTGTCGCTATTTTTCACACTTGTTATTCCTTTGGGATTTTCCGTAGGTTTTCAATCTACTATGACACCTTCCTTTCCTTTAATCCTAATAGGGATATAACTATAACTATTACGAATTCGTCAGCACTGATCTCGAAACACTCGCTTCAAGACTCATGTCAGTCGAACAATTACAGTTATGATTCCTTTCTTTACCGGTTACATTTACATTTCGATTTACAATGCCACTTCAAGATTTTTAGAGCATAAATGATACTCAAATGAATTAACAAGGGAAGCGACACACACAAAGAAAAACACTTGGTTAATTCCACAAAAAATACGTTCATTAATTACATAGGTAAAATCCTAATTACTTAGTGACGTGACTTAATAAAACATCAGTTAGTAACATAATGTAGTATTTACATACGTTAATTTGAACAAAGGAAAGTTACAAGGACCTAGTAAAATAACTCTCTCGGTACATTAATCATACATTTATTCGACTTCAAAAGTACATTTATAACAAATGACAACGATTCAAGAAGAATCTTCCTTGATAACGCTACAAGATACTACAAAACTATAATTACATCTGATTTACCCAAGAGAATAATTCAAATAAATCCTGATTTCTTTTTATCGTAAAAGCCGCACATTTAATCGGCGAGAGAAACTATGTGGTTATATAACCACGCAGAAGAAAAATCCATTCAAACTATTCATATATTTGATTGCTTTGGACAAAAAATATGGATTACTCTCGAAAAAAGCATTTCTTTCCCTCAGTCGGAACAATAACGGGAAAAAGTAGATGGGAATGCACTCACCTGAAATGAAAAAAGATACAAAGCCTTTTAAAATGGATTTCAATCTGAAAAAATTGGTAAAGAACGGATACTGAAAAAATATCTATAGACCTGTGTGTACTAGTGCTGATGTAAAAAGTAGCTAAATTCCAGAGAAAAATGTAACGCTCAGAGAAACAAGAATTTAATTTGTTTCAACATAGCAATTTCCTTTGTGAAGTGCCTCGTATCGGAAAAAAATACTAGAAAACACTTGCTGACAAAGGGTCGGTGACGCAAAGATATTAAGTAACGCAAGAAACAATCTTTACTTAGAGGTGAATATTATAATACGTTCAAATCTAAAAATATGTTTATATTCTTATATATATATATCTGACGTTATAATGGGACATGTTATAGATCATTCAAAAGACCAACTCTTTGCTTTTTTGATGATATAGGTAACGAGTCTATTTCCGTCTCCTACTCAATCTGAGTCGATGTAAACCCAATGAAAACGTGTAAATTCTCGCTAATCACTCGGTCATGTTTACACTGCGGAACAACAATCAATAACCATGAAAACCAAAAATTTATTAGAAGTCAAGTAAGTAATCCTGAAGTAATTCGGGTTTTTAAGATTTGATCTTGATTTATTTACCTTTGATAAGCATCTAAATTAAAAATTGATTACACTTTACAAATTTTAATTCATTAGGATGGAAGATACGAGGGGCCTATTATGATGACATCACTCCGGCATAACGTCATCGCCTCCTCCTCCGAACGAGAAATTTCGCTTTTTCTATCTGCCGTTTTAATTGGGAGAAATTACGAAAGCCCCCAAAAATTGTTTTATGTTAATGACATTGAGTATGAAAATGGAATAAATAGATATTCTAAACTATGGGGTAAATAGAAAGGAAGACCAAGTGGGACGAGAAAAGTTAAGTAGGCGGAAAAAAACAACTAAAGCGCGAAGAATAAATAAAGTCTTCTCTCTTCACCTCCGAGCACGAGCAGGTCAAACGATGATCCGAAAGCGAGTTATTCCTCAAAAGGGTTCGCCACCGCTAAGGGCGACCAAAGGAATAAAAAGGTACCTATAAAAGGAAGAGTGAACAGACGGGAATATGGAAGTTTGTTTCCCCAGTCACTCGACTCGATAAAGAAGAGGAGCGACCATATTGGCGGCGGAATTCCAAAAAATGGACTTTTAACAACTCAAAGTCTGACGGCTATATTGATAACTAGAAGCGGTCACAATCTGAAGTCCCGATATTTTTTTTAGAATTCGATATTTCAGTCCTTAAAAATATTTTTCTTTATCACCTCCACAAAGAAGTTAATCATTTCCCAATACTAGTTCCGCATAGGATGAAATGAAGTTTTCATTCAGAGGGTGATGAAAATTTTGTGATGTCTGCAACTAAAAGACAGAAATAAACAAACGTAACAACGGATTATTAGATTAGATTATTAGAAAGACATATTACAAGTAAAATTCAGGTCGATCTAAACCCCAAATCAAAGTATACACGAGTATGTTACATGTTATGTTTCGCAATGATTTCAATCTAAATTCAATTTTTCTTGAAATATAAATACTTCAGAAAAATTAAACTCCTATTTTGGGGAAACGTCGAAGAAGTTTTTTCTTGCTAACAGTACGTCAATAATACAACAATATATCGATAAAAAATCAATATTGCAGTGGTACCTCAACTTACGAACTTAATTCAAAGTTCGTAACTCTGAAAGTTCGTCTCAGAGTTCGAAATCTCGAAACGAAATATAACAACATTAGTGGGGCTCGAACCCGGGTCTGCCACTTTCCGCGAAAGTATACTAACCACTAATTACCATGCCGGGTATTTTTCCTCCTTAGATTATGAGCCACACAGCTCTAGGTGCAAAGATATTGCCTTTCCTTGTTCTCTTTGTAAATCCTTAGGGGAAATTCTCCTTCCATCGCTTTGTGTATTGGCTGCCTTGATGAGGATCTCTGCCATTTGTAGGTGTCACTTCATGTTTCCCCGCGTGCCTTACTCACAAAGCATACCGTTAACATGGTGGAATCAACTCGGCACGGTATTTTAGTGGTTAGAATACCTACAGTGGGAGACCTGGGTTCGAGTCCAAGTAGAGTAGATGTGTTTTTCGCTTCCGCTTCTCCTTCGAATATTCTATCTCCTTGAGAACCTAGGAAACCATTATTCGGTTTTTCCAAAATAAATTTGTATATAGAGGTTAAAATGGAGGAAGAAAAAGTTCGTATGTAGAGCGGTTCCTAAGTCGAAGAACCACTGTAGTAATAAATCACGGATGTGTGTAATGAATGGGAATCTGTAGAATGGGAGAGAGATAGACACCGACTAGAATGATGGCAACAAGATAAGTTATAACTTATAAAAAAGAGTGCATGATGTAATTGATGAGGTGTGCAAAGTTGAAAAAAGTTGAGCAAAAGTCTCATGGAAGTACATTTTAACGAACAAAGAGATACATGAGAATCAGATTAGGATCTTTAGAATCTCCAGAGAGAAGTCGGTAGTAGGGCACAGCTGAGTTTGCAAATAACCTCGTGCGTAAGCAGCTCAGAGGCACTAACACAAAATTTGCATATTAAAGTTTGAGTTTTCACACCTTTTAAAACTGATATATAAATCCAGCATATGTATGTTAAAAAACGAGGCACTTTCTAAAACTCATTTCTTTAGACTAAGCACCTTACGAAACCTCAGTCCTACTACGTGATTTAAGCGTTCGCGCTAAGAGTAGATTCTCTCCTTTCTGTAATATTCAAACAACATTTGGTAACAGCGAAGACGCTGTTACCAAATACTATCTTACATACTATCAATTAGAAAACTAAATCCGGAAAAAGCTGTACCTAAAACTATGTTTAAGCTAATTGCATCCATTGATCATTGATGTAAATTAAAACAGGGGCATAGCCAGGATTTGTCTGTGGGGGGGCGGAGGTTATCTGAGCCGTGGAGTATACGCAATTTGCCTACATTCTTGGGGCAGGCCAATTTCTGCTCTAAATGTAATAAAGATGGATTGAGATTTATAATAAGATATATTCCCTGTGAGCCGCCATATTGTAAATATTTAAACAATCACAATTTACCTTCCATAAGCTGGATTTCTTAAGCCAA
The DNA here is from genome assembly GCA_000376725.2 of Ladona fulva. Taxonomy (NCBI): domain Eukaryota; kingdom Metazoa; phylum Arthropoda; class Insecta; order Odonata; family Libellulidae; genus Ladona; species Ladona fulva. The sequence goes on along the minus strand of KZ308220.1, from coordinate 148,256 downwards.
TGTTGGTTCTAGGCGGGGTTTCATACGCCACAGTGTAAAAGCTTCATTCATGGAGAAATACGAGTATATTACAGAAAAATTGTAGTACTTTGAACTTAACATCAATGCGTATATATTTGGAAAATAGACTAACTCATATATTTGCTTGATATGCCATTGCTGAATGCGGACGCGCAAACATTTTCTGCGCAGATACGTGTAAAAACAGTAAAACGCGCAAAATTAAACAAAGATACGGAGATAATAATAGGTAATTGAGATTTAACATCTGCTGCATTGCTTTCCGCACTAATGAAATAACTTCGAGAGTTACCCGTTCTCTATTCCATAAAATATAATGCCTCGCGATTTCAACGCTACAACAGACCGAAATTTATAAAATTACTCCGATGCTCCCGGAAGGGAATTAAGTGACCGACGTGGCACTCGATTCCGCCTCAATAACCAATCCAATTCGATTAACAAGATTATCCTGCCGCGCTAAACTCATTCCACGTAGCGTTGCGACTGACGTCATAACAGGAACAAATCCCGCCACGGTCATTCACAAGTCCGAAGACGAAATTAACCCGACGCGGACAAAATGCGCACCTCAGCTGAAATGATCACAATATAACCAGCATTTTTATTAGCGCCCCCTTAATCTCATTGTGAACGCGAAATAAAACGGGAAACGATTTAACGCACGGTATTAACAGCGGTATAGAATGGTGCGCTGAATGACATGATATTTTTAACGAGCCCTGAATCCCAAAGCAGAGCGAGACAAAATTGCGATAATAAATGTAAAAAGTAAATAATTATAAAACATAGAAAACAGCTCATGACGATTGAAAGAGATGACATTGATAAACCCTATTTTTTAAAATTATTGCATGCCTCTTAAAATGGTTGAACCAAAATATGAAAAGCGAATATAAGGTTAACAAAAAAATAAAAACCTTTGGTAAAATCGATGTATTTCGTGTTCGTGGAATGGTAAGTGGTTGCACTAGGCGTTGAACGCTAAAATCAATAAAAACTCACAAATTTTAAGCTTCCGATTCATTTCCATATCTGAGGCGGAATTAAAATTACGGCTATTTAGCTTGACATGAGGATAGGAGGAGGATTTTATACTTGAAGAAAAATTTTAAGCAACAATTACAAGAATTTCCTCTGAATTTTCTTGAAGAAAATTCAGAGTACAACGAAGGCCAAAGAAAAATTGAAAATTTGAAAGAGAAATGAACCGATAGTAAATAGTCAGTAATCCGAGTGTAAAACAAACAACGTAATAGTTTAGTATTAAATTCAAAGGGTCTTCTTAACGAAGGCATTAGACTCCTTCGAAGAGAATGGAACGAACCAAGAGTTACGCATTTGCCGTACGTTTTTCTAAAGAATGAATAAAATAATATGAGAATCCGTGAAATAATCATTCAAAGAAAGTAATTTTAAAATATCTTGACGAAAGCCACATTGTATGAATATAGCAGAAGTATATCCAGAAGGCGAAGACCCCGCTAAGCAAAGCAATTTGCGTAAAAAATTAAGAACAGGCACCCGGATATCAAAGTTGGTAGCGTGTTTAGTGAAAGTAGTCAATTACTTACCTTATGTGCGAAATAACCTGTCGAAATTGTCGAAGAACTATTAACATTTCTACTACTAACATATGAGGAGAAGGTCATACAAAGAACGTGTTACCAAAGTATTTTCACGCTCACTATTAATGTATCGTATTAGCCGATATCAAATTGCATTTTTTAATGTTGAATGATAGAAAATTAGTAATTAAGATCGTAGAGAGTTCATGAGATCATTAATACTTTGGGATAATTCCAAGAAATTGTCCTAAATGCTTCTCTACCTTGGCAAGACGCCACTGAAACACAAATCTATGCCTAGAAAAAAGAATCCTTCGTGAATGCTGAGAATAACATAAAATATAAAACTAAATTGGGTATGAAAGGATTAACTTAGCAGAGACGGGATTTCAATAGCTGGCAATAATAGGATAAATAGAAAACAGGAATTTCATTTTAAGAGGCTAATTATGAGTGCAAGATTGGAAAAGATGACGAAAATTTTTCCCTAACAGTGATGTGGATCTTTAACAGGGATATATATTGGTATATAAACCATTTGACGACCTCCGTGGCGTAGTGGTTAGCTTGTTAGTCTAGCAACTATAGGGTTCCAGGTTCGAATACTGGTTAAGGCATCATTGTTAGTGATTGTGACTTGAATATGGTTAACTGTAAGAGTGGTCCCTTTGAATAAATGAGTAGACTAATTCAGTCGTCATTATTATTAATATAAACCTGTTAAAGGCCTTTTATGGTCCACTAAAGATTCCTTATCTAAAACTCCATCAGTGGATGCTAGAAAATATCAAAATAGACTGCATATGCGCTGACCATTGGGCGAAATTTGTAATCGATGTTTTGGAGGAATATAACACAAGAAAAAATTCGAACACAGCACTTTGCACTAATATTCTCAGTTTGTTTGACATGAGAGAGAAATACATTTTTCCAAAACACACGCCTAAGAGGGAGAGTTTCATCAAAGGAATATTTCAGCTGCCTGATCAAAAGCTATCGATCTGCGCATTTTAATGAGAAAAAGACAAAAAAGATCTCCGCTCTCAAGGGCGAGAGAATCAAAAAGCAGGAGCTGATATGTGTCCGATGCAAAGTCAAAAGTACCTATTTATACAATAATATATAAAACACCGAATGTATGAAAGAAAGGATAAGTCGAGCAATAAGTAAATTTAAATGCAGTAAAACGGGTAAGGGTGACTTTGCGCAAGATGGTGCGCACCCAGGAAAAATCCCAAGGAAGAATGGACTTTCCCGGTCCCGTCAGACTTTTTTCAAGTCCATTCTTCCTTGGGGTAAATTTAAATACACAAAGTGTTGCCAACGACACTATTCTCTTGAAAATCAATATGATATATAAGTCTGATATATTTCGAAATACTCCATCCAAGAAAAGAGAAAAGTCTCGCAAAATTGGAGCAGAGATTTTAGTAAAATCACTGGCACATTCCATCAACAGTTATATATTTAAAATAATGAAGCCATCCTTTCCTTTCTTTCGTCAATTCATGAGCCCATTACCATATTGATGTAGCTTCTATCATCCTCGGTTAAGCGATACTTATTTCTTTGACAAATACTATAACATATAGCGGACTAACATTGCATTGGTACAATTACGCTTTGTTTCATCTGGTTGAATAGTAAAAATAACTTGTCATTTTCCCTCAGTTGTTAAAAGTTTTTTACATTACATCTCCAGTTTCCTTTCTCGAGTCTTTACTTCGTCTTATTAAAAAAAGCAAGGCTACTACTGACTAACAAGGCTTGGTTGATGGGGAAAACTACGTAAGCAATTGAACTATCAAATTGTAAACTTTATCAGCTATCTTCAAATTACCTGAACGATGTACAGCGTTAGTAAGAAAATGCGTCACAGTAGTTGAAAACGGATAGTTCAGACAGTAGATTTTCAGTCGAGTATTTTCACTCCAGAGTCATAGAAGCGCAAACATTATTTATCGTTCTTGAGACCAGAATTTAAGTAAGTTATGTATCAAAATTATGAATATTTACGATGGAACTCTTGCAACGAAACATAGGCCGATGTGAAAACATCGCATATACATAGGTTTATATTCCATTTCTAAATTACACCTTCCGTGTCATACTTTGAATGTATAATAATAATAAAATGCAAGATTTAAACATACTTAATGTTTATAGTAAAACAGTGTACATGTAAAAGTACGAACCATTGCCTACAATTTCTTCGGAGAAAAGAAGTTACATAAAATTTCGTTTTGGTGATGAATTACTGCAAGTAAAATGATGTGTCAAAAGCACTGAAAAATGGGAAACGTAAAATTAGACCTACCGCAAAAATCGTAAACAAAGCTGCCAAAGCTGTTAAATTAAATTCTTAAGTGTTCAGACAGCAGGTTGATATCTTACAAAATCTATTCAATAATCAAAATCCTATCAAATAATCTATTCGATAAAACCAAAAAGAGAGCTAATACTCGATACAATTCCTGATATACTTCAGTTAAGTTTCATCGAAGGAATTTCCTTCCGGAAAACAAAGCACAAGATAACTTCAATCACGCGATAAATTTACTTAAAACACTGCCATGTGAGTGCCAATCAGTTTCTGTTATGTAACCTTCACAATCGATGGCCGGTTGAAATTAACTTGTGAACAACCTGGTTCAATTTATTCTTGGGTCGTCACTTACAGAAGGCCTTCCTTTCGTCCTATTTTCTCAACTGATCTCATATCAAATAGCAGGGAGTAATTTTCTCCCATTCAATCAACGATGAGGCATCTTTTCGAACTTTAAATTACTTTCTAGATACAGAACATAGACGCCGAGAGAGTTGCACTCAGAGTGGTAGTAATTCTTTCATCTCACCAGTCATACTCAATGTTTTTAAACCGTCGTTTATGGAATATAAAAAGAAAGAGACACGAAATGTATCGTAATCCGCCGTACTTCGAATATCATTTAAGTGGTTCACTCCACTTTTTTTCGAAATTCCTTTCGTTGGAATAATACTGTACCAGAAAGAAATGTTGTGGAGCAAATAATCCAAGTTGCGGATTAACCTCAGTCACCGATCGACTGAATTTATGTCTACACATTTGTTATTAAATGAGTATACTTGAAGAGGAACTCCGCGGAAGAAATTTGAAATGGACATTCTTGCCTTTTTTATTGACGGAGGGTATTTCTTGGTTATTCTCTTTCAGTATACATTTGAACTAAATTCAACAGATTCAATTTTCTATTGAAACGAGGCAATTTAAAAAGATAATTATATGAATACTATAACTATCGAACTGCGGATAAAACGGCTATATGATATAATTTTATTATCCGACTATTCGGGAATTTTATTTCCTCTACAAGAATGGATGTCATTCTGTTATATAAGGGAAAAAAGTCTTAAGATTCCCAAAAATATCACTCGTCGCACTATTCACAGTCTCCGGTCCTAAAATGAGCGATTGAAATTCAACTATTGCGGAGGACAGCCTTTCCGATAATACGAATTCCTCACGTTTGACTACCGAAGCATGTTTCAGCGATTACGACGCCATAAGAGAGCCCTATTACCGGGCTACATGACAGTCGGCGTCACTTATTTTTTACGATCGCGCGCTGAGGGGAATTGAACCCGAGCCGATTGCAAGGACACCATTATCGGATACCGCCCATCGTTTTAACGGACATCAGGCGAATGCTCTCAGAAAAAATAAGAGCGATTTCCAGCATCGATTGGTCTGAATTCGTCAAACCCTACTCGTGCGATAGAAAAAGCTGCCAAAAGTGTTTAACGTGCAAAAAAATAAAGGTGAAAAAGAGGACCCGAATGGTAGAGAAAAGGAAAGGGACGAGAGGATAATAAGAAACCTTGGAAAGGTCTTCGGAAGGAATGACCCAATTCAAAGAAAGGAAAAGAGGGGAAAGCCACAGAAAGGGAATGTGCTCCATTAATTAGAGTTTAAAATCCACCCCCAGCTAAAATTAGACTTCGTTAGGGTTCGGAGGGTTTCTAGGTCCGTTAAGAACAAAAATTAAGAAAAAAACTCGCTTGGCGTGGCGTCGTAGTGCGGAAGGTAAGGAAAATGAGGTATAATTGGAAGGACTAACTTTGATAGGGCAATCAAAGGTGGCGCTCTCGATTTAATACTAAGACGATTCACCAATTCCAAGGTTAATGTCGACTGCGTCTTTTTAACTATTACAAAATACACGAGTATTTTATCGATTAATAGCTATCGTAAGAAGAATACACGAAATTCGCATTTCGGAGTCCTACAATGAAGGTACGACCCGATCAATAAAGAATTTAAACTGAAATATATTCCTTCACTTAGATAAGATTGAAGAATAAAGCCAAAGTGTTCCGCTTTACTCTAGGATTATAGGAACAAAATAACAAATACTCTTTTTCCACAGATATATTTAAACAATTCACGACCGGTTTCGGCACAGATCGGCCATCGTCTGGTGCATCATCGTCACCGCTTTACTCTCTTAAATATCATCTCACATTAACACGTTAAGTGTTAATATGAGATGATATAGCTTTACTTATTCTACTTCCACAATGAGTGAAATACGTTTAAGTTTACTGGGACTTTGGAAAGAAATATTATGTTGTGATACATTCCATATTACTTTTATAGATAATTAAGAATTTTCATCCCTAAATATGACAGGGTAAGAGACTGCATTGATATTGCCAGCAAAGACTTTCAAATTCACGTTCACGCTTAAACAGGAATATACTGAATAAGCTCAGTAATTAAAGGCAGATTAGATTGATTGCGGAAGTGTATCGTAAGTTTAATTTCGATTATAATGAAATATATTGTCTCTGCTGAATACTTGGAAGGCAATTCAAATGCATTATATAGCTCCAACACAAATCATTAAATTCACGATACATCTTATTTAATAAAATATTCCTTACATTTTCATACTTTTTTCCGATTAATTTCATGAACGAGTTAGTTCCACATGTGTTTCAGCTACTCTTCGGTATATTACCTTTCTCTCTTTCTTCTTTCTTTCTTTGTTTTATTTCTGATGTTTTACCATATTCTACTCCTTATTTCTAGTACTCTAAATTCATCAACCGTTCTTATCTGTATATTTTATATGAGTGTGCATTTATATTGTCTATTTTTCAGTATTAAGACGTTTATTATTTTATTACATGTACCTTCTGAGCCAGGAAATAAATCATCTAAAAGGAAAACAAATGGACCACCAAAACCAAAGGAAAATGGAATTTAGTTACAAAAGCATCTGGATTTGACCTAGAATTTGAGAGACATTTCATATCCACATCACGAAATAATATTCAGCTGCTTCCATATTTACCATCTTGACGCCAAATCAGACTCTTCCTGAAACAGTACATCCGTAAGAACTACGAAAAATAAGCCCATAAGACATAGCGGGACACTGATGAAGAGAAAGGAGGCGCGAGTGGATTATGTTTGCCGTCTTGCAGATGCTGTCTGCATGACTTAGCAGTGACTTAGCGATGGAATAAAAAGAGAGAAAGAGGGGGAAGCTGTGGAACAGTGCAGGGAAGAAAGATGATTGGTGTAGCAACTCGGCCAAGTTGCGCAACTTATGGAAAGGTTAGAGATACGTTGGATACGTCGGAGGGGACTAATACAGGGAAGGAAATGAGAAGCGGGAGAAAGAGTGCCGACGACGTGAGAATGCGACGAAGATTAACATCGGCTTTCCCGATTAGTACTCGTGGCATTCAAAGGCCATGGATGATGAATGTGTCTTTTGGAAGGTGTCCATTCGAAGACGTGATCCATTGTTACGCCGAAACACATCTGCCAAAATGTAATGGCTAAGCATTTGGAATTCTTAAACAGTGGGCAGTGGCGGTCATTCGATCATTATCCAAGAAGGCTCTCCGAGTACTATATGAACTCCGAAAAAGTCGTATCACGTAGTGACGATGACCTATTTCGATGCAGCCTATTACTTAACGCGAACACCCCATTATGGCTAACATTTGCTCCTTTTTGGCTCTGAAAATTACAAAAGGAAGTTTGATTAGGAAAAAAGAGGAAGGATAATTGTAACAATCCTGGGAAATTTCAAAGGATGAGCACAAAGAGAATTTGTCGAGATAATGATTTGAATGATCTTATCTCGGAATAATATATTTATGCACTCCCATCCCTTGAAGGAATCAATTTTTTTTAGTTTCACTCGCTGGAAACCATGAAAACATCGAAACTTGGAAAAGTACGCTTTGCGAAGTGCCAAACCAGCTCTTCAAAAGTGACAGGTTTATTACCGGAAAACGACCTTACCCGCAATCGCAAAATTACGATTTGAAATGACATGACTGATTACGATAATTTTCATAAATTACGTTATGACCGAATTTGACTGCAAGACCTCATTACAAACCGGTCTCTACACGCCACCTGCTCAAATTCACCGTATGCATGATTCACATCCCATCATTTACCAAATTTGAAAATTTTAGAAAAAATAACAGACACCAGTTTGTTCAAATAAAGCCACGGATTTACGCATGAATTAATATTAAAAATATAGCACAGCCCATATGCACTTTGAACTCTGCTGCATTAATAAATACTGATGAAATGAACCCAACCCAATTCCCATTACCCAAAACGGTTTAAACTACACTACACCTCTAGCGGAGTTACAGAAGTTCAATCAATCCATACAATATTAGGCCACGGTTCTTCTTTGTAACTCCTGGCGTGTTTAAACAACTTTGTCAAAAAGAAAGCGAATAAAAGTCTTAAATTATTTGAGACCGCAATGAAGTAATTTCGAAATAAAAAGAACCCATAATATTAAAGCTGCATTTCACTGTGGTATATTCAGCGGTCTCGGATTGTCTTTCGATTATAAAATGAAAACAGTCCCTGAAACAAGTGTTTTGTTTACAATAAGATAACAAATGTAGGGTACACCAATTTCCATTACGGAGTACAGCAAATGTAAAGATGTAAACGAGAAAATGTGATTTCAAAAAGATCACAGCAAAGTTCTGATGCCTTAATTCTTTTTAAAGTCGGAGTAGACATTCTGGAGATATCACATGAAGAACTCCCTCGGAGTTGAAGCTGAACGCTAGATACCAACTTAAAAGCAATTCAGGCTGCAAAGTGTGAAAATGAACAGTATTTGCCGTAAGGTGCTTTCACATTCCATTCATCGGAACTTGTGAGAGCACGTCTTTGGCAGGTGTCTACATCTGGCGGACTTCATCGTGGAAATATTTGCTTTCGCACTTCCCAGGAGTATTATATGAGATTAAAAAGTCAAAACATTCCGTAGAGGCGCAAATAAATTCTGTATTTAACTACCTAAGTACTTCGTGGTACATTAAAATACTAGGAATTCCAACAAATAATCAGAGAAATGAATTAGTATTACCAAATGAATGCTAAGACGACCCACATTTCAACGGAGACAAGATTATTTTACATCGCATAAAAATATGATCCCCAATTTTGCTTTGGAAAATGATATCTACTATTTAAGGACTTTGAAATAAATATAAAAATGTTACTAAAAAATGAACGCGTAATTCCCTAAATACCATTTACAACATGTTACACAGGCGAGCTATAGGGGCTAGGCTCTTACGAAAATTGGTACTATATCCCTTTTCATCGATTAATGGCTAACCAAAAAGTCACACAACGCTCTCTTGTTTGTGAGTTTGTCTTCATAAAGTCTAAAACCGTTTATTACTCTTCGAAACATTATCGAATAGTGCTTGTAACACGTCGATCTCACATTCGATTTCAAAGCTCAAATGGCTTATATAGGAGTGCATAACAAGTTTTCAGAGAGAATGTTCCCACTGAATAAGACTCGGAACTTTAAAATGCATCTTTTTCGGAATATCTGCAATGAAGATTGACCTCCAATTCAGAAATATCCTAGGTAAGAAAATTCCATAATTTCCATAAGTAATAAATGTAATGAGACGTACTACCTTGAAATTGAGTATCTTCCTCCGAGGAATGTATATAATCTCCGTCCATCCAATGTATGTTTGTCAATAATATCATTCGTTGAGTGTGTAAAGATAAAATCAACACTTGACTAGCGATATTCCAGTTGATTACTTATTGCTATCAGAGTGCGAAATGTGTGTTCTTATTCGAAATAGGCCAATCTCGCAAGGGAAAGGCTGATTTCAGAACTTTTCGATTATTTGACTACCTGTGAGGACATTCCTTGTACTAACAGCACATGCCATGGCGGAAAAGGTCGAATTCGTTTTTACACCCACCTGCAAGAAAGGAAAGAGATTCCGATTATTCACTAATATTTGTGTAAAAAAATTAAGATAAACTAGTTACAATGATAATAATAAAGAAAAATAAAACTTCCATTTTTAGTTGGAGAATGAGTAAAATTGGAATCCGATTATTCAGACAAGGAAAAATACAGAGATCTAAAGCAAATTTTGGAAAAATCAACCTCGTAATAGAGTAATGAGAATTGATTAGAAGTAGTAATACTTTTTATGAAGGTTCTTCGACAGCTGAGGTCTATTTGCACCTTTTTGTTCCAATGAGCCCCACCGGGAAAAGAACCCGGGACCGCAGTCAACGCCTTACATACTTGGCTATCTGGGGGGTTGGAGAATTAATTCCCAAAAAAGATAGTATCTTAATTAAACTAATTAACAAAGTTCGTTGGCGATCTGAATAAATTAAAACATTAAATTCCGCTGAAAATTACGACACGGAAGGTAGTTGCATGAGCCTAACATTTGCGATCTTTTCATTAACCTATTGAATTGCAAATTGAAAAGATTTAAGTACGCTTTCGATCCATTTTCGACAAACCTTTGAATGACCTTAAGTCTTAAGTTCGTCAAAGAAGGTAAGCTATAGTACTTCTAGCAGGACATAAAAAATTGATTAAGGAAATCCGAAGGCTGAGTCCCTAATCCCTCTGTCGGAAATAAGATTTAGGGGAGTCTAATTGAGATTTTCGGCCAAAAACGACTTAGGAAAGCCTTGAGTTCAGGCTTGGAAATCTCCTCTACGTCATACCTTATTAGTTGAAATATTAGGTTAGTCTCCCTGGATTATGGTGAGGTATATAACTTTTCCTCATGATATCTCATACTCATCATTCCTAACTAATATGATGGTTGCATGGAACTAATGCGTTATTTGCATCACCAACGAGGTAAGACGAAAAGGAATGCCGACAATCTTCAAATGGCTTTTCTGCCGGTCATCGGAAATCAGCAGCCAAGCGGAGACCTTGAATGCAACGACCTTTCCCTTTCACTTAACTAACTCCGACTACGGAAGGTAGCGACTTAAAGGGCGAAAGGATTTTAAAACTCAATACGGAAAAGCATTCGATAAACAATGGCTCCAAATGAAAAAGAATATGAGCACAAGAAGAACAGCGGTTAAGACTTGAGGTTCATCACACAGGAATACGTGCATTCCGCAGACGCCAAGTCTGAGGTGGTGAAAGTGTTATGCTGATCGAGGACATTCGCTAAACTCATAATGTACACATATTCTCCATGGTGAATTGGAACCCTTAAAACTGACATTTTAAGATGTGACCCTTTCCAACTTCCAATGACTCCGACGTTGTTTCACGATATGTATACAATGTGATCCTACTAAAACAAATCGATTTGCTTTTTACGAATATAAATATTGTTCAAAGTCAAACCTTCACAATATTAAAGGAAAACAAGAAACGAAAAAGAATATCGCTATCATATCCACGAATAAGATAGCCATTTTTAATCAAGGAATCCGTAAAGAATTGAACGACTGTAAAAATCGAAAATTAAAAAAACGACTAAATTTATCTCTAGTATATGTACGCAGTTAATGTATTCGGTAAAGTTGATAGTCTGCAACATACGACAATAAAATTTCACTGATAAAAAGCCAAGATTTTAAGATTAATCTTATATTTATGAGCAATACAAATAAATAGTAAACCACCACATCAAATTACTCAGCGAGTGATAAAAACAAAGGACTATAGCCGAAAATCACTACAATAAGAGCAAGAATTATTATTATACTGAATGATTATAAAATTATTTGTGGACATTTCTTTTTTTTGTGAATTATGATGTTCCATCAAATATCTGTATCAGTAATCTGTACTACAGCAAATATTTACTATTACTTATTTAACACAATTTTTTAATAAAGTTTCACTTTTACAAACAAACTTTTTGATAATACCACAATCCGGAATCATTCACGAAGAAAATACAGTAAATAGCGATGGTTATTTACGCAAAAGATTTCCTGGTTCTTCATAATACATAGCAATACATTAAAAAATCAAATTAGTTGAGCTGGTGTCCAAATATATTTAATCCAACTAAAATAGCAGCAAAAAATTAACACTAACGGTTTGAGGGAAAATCTTTTGGCCTCTAAATTATTTTATAAATGTTTTGAGCCGTTCCAGAATCGATGGCAACAGCGACCATAATTTGCCAATTTTTTTCTCCTTTTCCGACACCATCTACGGAAAAACACTCAGTACTCAAAGAAATAGTTGCGGTGGACTATACGAATCACTCGTACTTCATAGACCTATGGACAGAGTAAAGAGGCCAAGGACGCAGGTGCCGTTCTCCTAGGATTAAGAGGGATTTAAGTGGAGATGGCATCCGCAGAAATGCAGTCGTAGCGGTGGAGGAAGAAAGTACGAGTATATTAAAACGGTGTCGATATTCCGAAGGGCCCTACACAATCGTGGTCAATGGAAGGGCGAGTTGGAATCACGTGACTCTCAAGATTAAAGCGCCAACTATTGACGGGAGTATATAGTAACTTTGCGATAGTTTAGGAGAGAGAATACGACAAAGCTCCATTACGCGCGGATTAAGAATGGTACCATAGAAAACATCACAACTAAAAAGAGTGACTGCAGTAACTAGTGAAATTTTTATTTCTCTACGAAAATATTTCCTACATAAATGCAAAAAAATAAAGGAAGTATTGATTTTCATTTTGAACGTACTGATGCAATATATCAGTTTTTCGTAAATGAATTTCCTCATTCGGTCATAACTGGGAGTATTAAGAATACGAGCTCCCTCTACAAGAAGATTAACGGACACATGATAGTGCAAACGGGACAGGCAACGTCAGACTTTCTCATTCCGCTTATCGTTTCCCACATAAATTTTTCCGTAACATATCAAAAAAGGTCTTTAAATTAAATAAACTTTACTGAGCATAAAGGTGTAGACTTCACTCTAAATTACCCAAAGCTTTCATAAATTCTCACGAGATTTAATTTATGCAAGGCACAATTTGCAGGTCTATGATCTTAGATTCTTATGCCATAGGATAATTATGAGGCAACAAAAATTTACAAACCTTTAACAATACCATTCGAAGCTAAGATAGTCAAAACCCAGTGACATCAGAAATTAATGATCGACAGCATTATTAAGTTATCAGCTGATGCATAATCAAAGGGAGAAATTTGACAGGAAATAAAGAGCAGATGATGAAATTGAATTATGAATCTTCCGCGTATTAGAGAAATGGAATAAACGGTACCCACTTACACAAAAATGAATAAATGAATGAGAACTTTCTGAAATTTTCTTGATTTCTGACATTCACACTAGTTGTATTGATCACATACAGTTGTATTTAACATACAATTATGATAAAATAAATTACTTCAAACGGATATTAAAATATTTCTCTAACATATTGTAATTCTGACACAGATCGAACAGCCCTTTTTGGAAACTGCACATTATTTCTGAGCACGAAATGCACATACAATTCAGATATTCGGCCATAAATGATGGAGGTTAGACAAATATTTTGATGAACGTAGAAAACAATGCAATAATCATGTTTAATTTCACTCTTTGTTTTCTACGGACGGAGAAACAGAACATCCATAAGCGAAAAATCTTATGATTAAATGTTCAAACACCGATTATATTTTGCCTTGTGGTTAAGAGCTGGACCATGATTACGAATTAGTATCATGTATTAAATCAGTGATAATCAGATTGGTTTCAACTAGGAGACGTAGAAAAAAAGTCTCAATTTTGAAAATGTATCCACTGAATAATAGAAAAAGAGTGGTAAAGAGTGAAAGAGAACTTTTCACTTTTCACCTACTATAGGAAATTCCAAAGGAAAAACGGACATGAAAAGAATCTGACAGGTCCGGGATTTAATCCCGGATCTTCCACTTGCCCAAAGGATGCTTTAGACATCTAAATCACGGAAAATATAATACGAAACCTAGCATTAAATATTTATTTGTGAGTATCATTATTATCATTGAGAACAAGTGGATCAGTGTTCCGGTGACAAAGTCAAATACATGCTTACACACACCCATTATTTACAATTACATCTTTATACGCTACATCTCAAGTTAGGTGTCGATACCTGAGAATAAGTTTCACGAGAAGGTAACCCCCGCAGAACTTGCACGGAGTAAGTAAAGAGTGACGGCGCAAGAATCCTCATAACTAAAAAGAATTTCCATGTCTAGTTAGTCAAGTTCCCTATGCCAAAGGTACGATCCCAAGAGTCGCGTGTTTTATTCACGACCGTCCGCTGCTTTTCAATGGAGCTGTTATCTTCCCCAAGGGACGAGAGCCTTTCCTCGTACCCAACATCCTATTCACATACTCTTCATTCGTTGCTTTTCGATAAGAGTCGCAGACACCCTTTAATTTTAAACCACCGCAGCACCTGTAAACATCGACTAAACTACCAAACGACAATATTGCATACTTAAGTCACCCGAATTCTGGCGACGCACGATTCAGACTTCTTGGGCAATTCGGAGAATATATTCTTACAGAAAGATAATATTCACGTTCGTTCACGACATTAACTACTGACCATTAAACGAAAATTTAAAATATTCCGTAAAGATTTCTCCTAATTCGGAAGAACACAACCATTTCATATATCGAGATGAATAGTGAAAAGATAGAATACGAGAACATTCTCACAAAACAGAGATGCTGCTGTTAGTGCAGTATATCTGTCCAATCTGAACCCAGTGAGGAGGAAATTAATGGTAGTTGCAACTAATCCAATTCTACCAAACCTCGGTTCCTCATGGGCAATCTCATGTGTTTGATCTTCTCTAGA
>KZ308220.1:87589-121372 GCA_000376725.2 Ladona fulva | reverse complement strand
ACACGCATCTCCTTTATACACATTTCGTTTAGTTTCGGTAAGGAATTTCCAAAGGAGATGTCAGACTTTGCTTAAATAAATTCGATGCTTCATCAGTTTAACCCAAAAAATAACATTTAATGGTGAGATTAGTCCGAAAACCCAAAGATAATATTTAACCCAAAAGATGACATTTAATGATGAACATTGAATTATTAACACATTAACGGCCTATATAATGAGAAATTAACCGTTTTTTCTTTGTAATGTTGTATTAACGTGTTAGATAAGAAAAGTAAAAGATATGAACCCGATAAAAGATTGTATGTAAAAAATGTTATTTTTTTTCTCGACTTTTGCCGAAAATAGTCTTAAGTCTTGAAACTAGAGGAGAAAAAGTATTTTCCTTTGGAAATAAATTAGAGAAGAAGTTCAATAGATATTTTTCTTATAAGAAATATCCATAAATATACACTCAACGGATTTTAATGGTGCTGTAAAAAATATACTTTCCGGTAGACACATAATACAGAAAATTCGATGAATTTAAAAATTTTAAACCGAAAAATAATAATTGGCAATGATGATATTTTTACATTAAAAATAAATGCAAGGCGTTGACTACAAAAGAAACAGCAAAAACAATCGAAAAATAACAAAACAAGTTCATATTCAACATTAATGTTGAGTTTTCGCAACTTTGGCCGGAAATGGGTAAGTCTATTATATAAGATTCGTTAAAAAATGATATAATTCAAATTCCCGATCTTGTAATTCTTAACCAGAGATTTAAAAACCCCTAAGAAGCAAGAAAGCTTCTCCGTCTATCTCCAGATTGTTATGCCAACTTCTGCTTGTTTATGTTAAGATTTGTGCCGGTACATGTATGTTTAAGTGAAAAAGGCAAAGAGCGCAAATGAGTACATCAGATATTACGGAACCTCGGCTAATCGGGACTCGGACAATCAAAAATATACTGCACCTTATTATACTAGAGAAGATACCACTCCGTAAACCTTCACGCAGTCACTAAGCAGATAAACAAACCGGTTTCCTTCGCGTGTATAACTTAATTCAAGCCAACAAGAAGGGAAAATTTTCGAAAATTTTCCATCAGACAAAATGTATAGACGGGAGGCGATTCCAGGAATCTGCGCTCGAAACGAGAAGTACCACTTGGATTGAATCCAATTCCCTTGAATATCGCGTTCGTCTAGGCCGAGAGGGATTGCTCTCCTGCCGCCACTAAGAAGATTCATTCTCTGCAGTCTCCTTAATCGCCAACCGATGTTTAGACCCGCGCATTAATGCTCCTTAATAAGGATACGAATGAACGGAAGTTTTACATCAACGCCATTATTTCTTGCGTGGACAAGGACAAGGAATGGAAAGGATGCTTATGAAAACGAAAGAATCGCAAAGGCGTTCGAAGGGAAGTCTCCAAGGATAAGCGTCGCACTTTGAGGTCGCATCATTCAATCTGATTGATTAAATCCGCAGATTCACGTCACCAAGGGTAACGCTGACCTGCGCCACATGAATCAGCGATAGGGTCCATTTAATCGGGAGCGGAAATTAATTACGTCATAGGGATGACCAAAAGGGGTTCTCCACAAATGGGGATCGGCAATTCCGTGATCTCCAGGGACAAACTTCTTGTGACGACAACGTTGTTTATCCATAAGGAGATTAGTATCTCACCACTACGTAAAAAGCTCGCAAGTTGAATGAAAAATACGCAAACTATTCCTTATTTTTATAGTTAGCATCATGATATAACTATTACGTCGATATCCGAAGGCGTGACTTGGTGGAAAGACGTAGCAGAATAAAAGAAACTTAGTACTTTTCCACAGGGACTTTAATTTGCTACCGGTTTCGTAAGCGTACTTACCTGTGTACGTGCTTACGTGCCTGAGTACTTACGTGCCTGCGTACTTACGTGCCTGAAGATGTAAGTAAGCTTACGAAACCGGTAGTAGTAGGGTAGTAAATTAAGATCCCTGTGTAAAAGTACAAAGTTTCTTTTATTCTGATGATATGACTAAATACGGAGGTGATGGTCAAGCTTATATAAATTTGGAAAAGCAGTATAATCCTCAGGAAAGTTGCTGAAGATGGCACTCTGATGCGCATACGGCGAAATTAAAAGCTCCAGCGTGGAAGTGGTTTATTGGTCTTGGCGAATCTGCCTTCCAAGGAGTTCATACAATAAGGGGTTTGGGTGACTGATGGATAGATAGGACAATGGCTTGGGCATACAGCTTTCCCTTCTGCTTTCCATCTCCAAAGTCACTTTCCCCCCCCCCCGTCCGTTGACGTTCTGCGCAGACCATGAGCTTTCAATTTCACTGCTCGGAGGGGAAAGAGCTATTGGAAAAAAACGAACTGGAAGTTGGGAGCTATAAAAAGTAAAGTAATCCTAATTAATTTCTTTTCAGATGCAATTGATTATTACCTCCATCGGATAACATTAAAACTCATGAAAATCTGACTTTATTACCCGACAATTTTGACCGCTATTGGAACTTTATTTCCTTATCGTAAGAATGCCTGGGAGGATATCATACTTTCAATCGCTATTATATTTGCAGTAATACAAGCAGTCTTCATAGTTTAGTTATAAACACCCCTAATCCTTTTCCTCGTAGTTTAATCTCAATTTTCCTGAACCAAGAGTGTAAACCGTAGCTTCCTTGAACAACATCAAGATCTATCAGCAGCTGAGAGAGTAAAAACGAGTTACAACAACAACCAAAATCTCTCAAAATACACAAAACATTAGAAAATTCTATACCATAAAAACTGAAATGTAACTTTAGGAGACAAAGTTTCCAATTTAATCGAAATCGAAATTTCTATTAACAATACAATATTTGGAAATCAAAAGGTCGCACCTTGGACTCAACTTGGACGTGCCAAGGGTATTTTATCTGTTACTGATTTGATATTGACAAAAGATGACCATATCGAACAGTAGGAATCGCATCGTTTAGTGATTTTCCAAATATCTATAACCAGAGTCGAAGCTGCTCGTAAGTTGGCTCTTTCATAAGCCTTCATTCCTCAAGTCACAAACACAAATAACAAAGATAAACTACGAAAGTCAAGAGTATGGCTGCACGCGTATCGCCTTACGCAAGCAATCATTACCTCCGGCTGTTTGCGCCAAACAAAACAATCGCGGAGATGGAAAAAGCCTCTTTATGCACCTACATGAGAGCATTGCAAGGGATTTATATCCGGCGCAAAAGAGGAAGAAATGAGGTAGCGAATGGATTTCGAAGAGAAAATGTTTGCTTTCAAAAGAGAAGAATGAACAACGGCTACTGTCAGATTGCCAATGGATGGGAGGGAAGAGAGAGTTGGTATGCAAAGAAATGGGGTCCAAAAGCAGCTACTGTTGAATCCAAGACTCGACGCGGGCTCGCAGATTAAAAAATGAAGAAAAAACTCAGCATGAAATCGATCTGAAACGGAAATACTGTGGTCAGGTGCAATGATTACCTCAGTTTTACACAGTATATTTGACTGTATTCTGAGACACGATCAAGTAATATGATTTATACTATTGTTATTATTTTTTGTTGAATGAGGTATGAGGAGGGTTTTAATCGAAGTAATTAAACGTCGAGAGAGGAAAAGAGTGGTCCAAATATTGAGGGGAAAGGGATTGCTTAAGAATGTAATTAAGGAAAGAATACAAGGGAAAAAGCAGAGAGAAAGACAGAGAAAAAAGTTGTTAGATGACATAAAGGGTGGGGTTGGTTACCGGGAGGTGAAGGAAATGGCGATTAATGGAGAATATTAGGGCACCAAGCGATAGGTAGAAAACTTATCAAGTTAACTATGAGGTTACGTAGGACTTAAAAATAACTTCGTAACTTCATTTTAATAATTATTGAGTTTATAGAGCATAACATCGAAACAAGAAGAAAACTCGAGGCCATTAATAAAGAGCATTCCATATGGTTTACGTTAATTGCTCAATCCCCTTGTATTTCACGTGCAACTACCGCATTTGACGTATTACGTGCATCAGCTGAAACAAGATACTCGTACTCCGTAACTATTAAAGTAATGCTAAACTAATTCCAGTGCATTAATTACAAGTTGTGGACTTTTAAAATGCAGGTGCTTAAAATAAAATGATGCAAGATGGATATATTCTAAAGTTTCTAGCTCACATGAGAAGGACACGGATACTTCACGGACACTCCAATATATAAAGACATACATCATTATGAGAAATCTTTTGTCGTTTTGGGTTAACATATAGTTGATTCGATGAAAAGCACTTAAATAAATAACAGAACAATTCCCTAAAACAATCAAAAAAATTATATTCCGTATGCGTATTTCGCAATCCAAGAAGGCATCATCAGGGGCACAAAGAAGAATGACTTTCCTTTCCTTGTTTGTGCCCCTGATGACGCTTTCTTGGATGGCGAAATGCGCACACGATGTATAGTATGTATAAGTATTTATTATCGTAGATCGTTAGAGGTAGATTTTGTTCTAAGTGCTTAATTCATCAGTTTGTTCCGATTACCCGTAAGACATTGAAATACACGATATGATGTGTATCATTTGCAAAGATAATTGTACCTTATAACTCTCTCGTGTATAGCTCGACCACGGAATTCTTTTCATTGAAATTATGCGTGTAAAGGTAAGCCTAGAAAAGAGTATATAAGGCAATTAAGCGTGATTAACGAAGTCATTTTCAAAACATCGTAATGAAATAATTTTAATTTTTACGCCAAATGTACAAAGCGTGATCGGTTACGTGGAATTTCACCGTAAAATGACGAATTGAAACAAATTTTCCATAAAACAGCATAGTTACATAAACGATTTGGACAGAAATGTACGCCATCATCAGGTTTGACGAGAAACAACCGGAAAAAATACATAAATATTTTTCGGGTTCAGTGGCCTTTCGAAGGGGATCGATGCGGCTTCTGTAAGGAAATCTTACGATATATTCCGAAAAGAGGTGTCGAAATCCAATAAGGGAAATTGATCGCTTTGACCGGCTGATCTTATTTTGAACGATGGGAGTTTTCCACGCTAGAAAGCGAAAGTGATTTTGTTCAAAATCTAACTATGCCAATAAGAATGCCGGCACATGAAAAATTGGTCTTGGTCTATGCATTGAATATTTCTTGTAAATCAAAAGAATTCGGGGCACGAAACAGAGGCAAGAGAAATATTTCACACAATTATTTTGCAGTGTTTTTTTATATTAAAGAGGATCTAATTTCATGAGAACAGTGATTCTTGTTTTTTACGTTTCCTATTTCAAACTCCACGGCATTATGGTGAACGAATCTTTTAGGATTTTTCCTCTAAATAACATCGCTATGGCCCCTTGAAGGCCCACTTTGGAGCCCCTTTCGGTCTGACCCCCAGCATTGTCCACTACGCCTAGGGTAGCCAGACCCCATTTCGGGATATAACACCCCAGCTACAGAATTAAACATAAAAATACCCCTTTCGTGACACATGAAAAGTGTCACGAAAAATACCACAAAACTTTTCCAATGGATAGACCAAGACAAATTTTTCATCAGTCATCATTGTTACGGCTAAGCTCTCGCCTAAGCCCGACTGGAATGAAAGCCGGACGGCAGTAGCCATTCCCCTCTATATCTGCAACCAGATGGACACTTCCCCTGAATCGCCGCGACCAGAAACGCATTGATACCACAGACCTGCTCTTTTTCTTATTCTTTCTAAAAATTTTTATCAGCAGAAATGGTTCTCAAGTGGTCGAGGCAAGTTTCTCATAAATTGCCAATGACCGAAGTCAATAATGAAAAGATAGAACAGGTTGAATCAAACATTATCTTCATTAATCGAACGGTTTCTTTTATCTTAATGAAGGATAATGCTACTATAATGCTAATAGTTCCGTTTATTATTTCTTTATGCTGCAGTAATGAATATTTCCGATTGTTCGTCTAAATCTCTAACCATTTATTCCAGTCAATATAGTTCTATAAAAATGATTAATTTAAACTGGTTACAAAAGGTACGAATATTGATTTAAAAATATAATGAATGATACACAACCACCACAGCTTTCGATTTGGTCCATCTCTCAAAGAATTACAAAATGAAGTATACTTATATGTGATCAAAATCTGCGCTGGCAAGTTCGACATGCGGTGAATCGATTCGACCAATTAAGAGCGCAACGAAGAGCGGTGTCTTACTTGAGCCTCCATCGCAAATGCACACTTCTGCTAATAACTGATATATTAACGCGACTGTACGAAGCACTGAAGTCTCTATTAGCATAGACATTAGCAAAAATCAACACCGTTACTCAGCATCTCTAAGCTACCTGTTATTTTTCTCAAAGTAGATTCATGATAATTTGCCGAATCATTAAAAATGTAAGATTTAGTCAAAACTCTCTCAAAGCCGTTGTATGCAATATCTGAACTTTAAAACCTTTATTAAACCATACAATACACAGCATTAGGCCGAAGTTACCTTCAATGACCAGCGAAATATTACGGCATTTGCGCAGTGAACGAATTTCGGCTTTTAAGGAGACAGACAGCATTATAGGTAACCAGTTAGGGATTTAAGTTACTATTACATGGCATAATCCTACGTGGACGGTCTTCATTTCTCCTCGACCCCATCCGAAATCCCTTGCGACTTCCTACTGCGCATCGGAGTGCCATAAGATTTTGTGAGATTAATACTCAGCCATAACTAATCGCACAATACAGATAAAGATTAATCATATCGACTAACCAGAATTTATCACGACTAGAAATCTGTTGCGGTTTCTTATTCCAAACAATATTATTATTATACTCTTTCTTTATTTACAGGTTCTTTCTGTCGTGGGGAATGGCTTGAAAAGTTCCTGAGGGGAATCAAGCCCATATCTTTTAATTTATTACTGCAGTGAATATGAAAAATTACATATCTAGTCGTAGGCTTTCGAAAACGGTGTGTTCATCATCTCCTTAATATAGCGAGATTTGAAAGGCGGAGCTCACAAAAGAACTGCTCTCTGAAGACTTCCTGGATGCCGCAGCAGATCTATGAAGATCAACCTAAAGAGAAATTTCTAAAAGAAGACTCAAAGCGAAAATTATTAACGCGATCCGCGAAGTTTTCACGTAGTTCACAAAGTAAAAATTAGAGTGAAAAATGTTCTTTGCTCAATCTCTGGCATGACAGAAAGGATATGATTCACGTCTGGTGTGAAAAATGAATAGTCAAGTTTCATGAAAAGAAACGGAGACGAGAGAGATTTTGGAAAAAGATATAAAGAAACTTTAAACCTATCACGAGGAGAAATAAAACAACTCATTTCTTCGTTAAAAATACCTCCGAAATCTTCAGCAGTTATATATTTTAAAGGTCTAATAGAAATTTGCTCATTGACCGTCATCTCCGCTTGAATTCGTGGTCACTTGGCCTGCCGTTGGTATTAAATTCAATTCATGATGACTTTCTATTTGAAGTCTTCACGCAGAACCGGATTATAGCGTGAACAAAATATACTATATTAAATGGACAAATATGTTAGTAGACAAAATAGACTACATTAAATAGACAAATATGTTAGTAGACAAAATAGACTATATTTGCATACTATAAGGGCCAGAGGAGTTCTTTCAGTACAAGAAAAGTTCTCGCGCGGCACTAAGTGACAAAAAGAAACTTACGGACGATTTCTGACAATCTTCTCGAATAAAACATGTTTTAGAAAATAATCATGAATTCAAAATGACAACCTTTGCGATAGAGTTTCATTAAAACGGGACTATAGATTCAAGATAGAGTTACTTTGAACGTCAGCCCCCAGAAGGCAAAGTTTGAGCAACCTACTTCGCAAACTTGTGGGCTTAGCAGCGAAGAAATCAATCCAGAAACGGAAAGGAGGGAAATGCAAACACGAAAGATTTCCAGAAGGAATGACGAGAGTAATGGACCACGAGATTGATGCTGTTCTTGGAGAAGACAAGGTGGTGACTTAGGGCAGAATTTCTCTTTTTTTCTCACAAAAGTCACCTAAAAATGTCTTACATCCCACATACGAAATACTGAAATCGAAAAGAAATATGAGAGACGTTTTTAATTTTTAATCGAGAGAAACAAATCAGAAAAATACTGCGTACACCTGGGGGGGAAGGGATATATTCCCTTGGAATACGGAATTACAATTGTGGAGTATGGAATTACATTCTGACGTTCATTACCGCATGCAAAATGGAAAATTCTGCAAAAACGGGCTTTTAGATGCACGTTAAGTTTGAGCAGCCGCACATCACGTAGCCAAGATACCTCATCTTAAAAAATAATGACATCTTGGATCTATATTTACGTTTGTGCTTGTTTTGTAAAAAAACCAGCCATTTTTATCAACAATATCTCTGTCCGTGATTATTTCATTGGACAAAAGTTGGACGTCCACCTTGGCCATAATAATTTGAGTTTATTCGGTTATGGTCCTTACTACAAATACTGCCTGATCTACGATGCTATTCCATCTGAACAGAAAGACTGTTATGCCACTCTAGTGGTTCCAGTCCGCTAGCTACCCACAGGACAATAGAAGAAGAAGATGCTATTCCATCGGAAATAAAATCATGTTCGTCATTACAAGGATTGAAAAATAAACTAATTTCATGTTTGACTCTTTTTAAAATTTTAATTAGTTTTACTTAATGTTTTAGTTTCATTATAATGTTCTTGAATGTATATGCATATTCTGAAATGCCCATAAAATGTAGAACATTTCAAAGGCTGAATAAATAATTAAAACATTTTTAAATCGGAATAAAACTTCAAATATTATATACACGTAGTCCTTTTCCTCCTTTTTCAAGCAACTCGCATTCGTAAATAGCGATCCAAGAGAGAATATTCAATGTATCGCCATTCCAACTTGAAAAGTTTAATTTTCGTTGCCGAATCACGTTTTCTCGGAGAACTGGAAATGACAGCTACGTTTCGTCACTCTTTTGGGATAACAAACCAAACGCGAAACGTTTCGGCAAATTAAGGAACTTGAAATTACGGCGCTCCAAAACAGACCCCTTTTGGCAGATCACAGAGGATTCAAATGAATGCAAAAGGCGAAATTTGAATGTGAGAGCGAAAGCGAGAAAGTGAACAAAGCGATAACGATGACCATAACAGGACCAGCGAGGACCGATGGATGACGAACATTGAAAAGCCTAGAGAAGTTCAAAGAAATCAGGAATGAATATCTACAATAACAAGTAATATTTTATTTCATATATTGAGTGGCAAATTCTATCGGTGATAAAAGGAAACATGCAAAACATAAAGACATGTCAGACTTTTTTCATGTCCGTTTCTCCTTGGGAATTTTCCTAGATGCACGACTTATCGTGCCAAGTCATCTTACCCATTTCCTTGTTTGTTATCCTTAAGGGGGGTTCTCCTTCCATCACTTTGTATGGTCGGTGCCTCTGAGAGGCCATGGCTATGAATGATGCCGCTGAGTCGGACGAACTCACGCGCCCAATACCTACAAAGTCTCCCAAACGGCATGGAGAAATGTTCTGGTGGAATAGCTCAATGGATAGAGCAACCGACCGGCAATTGGGAGACCCGGGTTCATGTCCCGGTTCCGTCAGACTTTTTTCATGTCCGTTTCTCCTTGGGAATTCTTTGATTTCCTTTTAAACGATAAATTAAAAAGAATGATTTAAAACTTAAATTCGTTAAAGTTATTTGTCCAATAACTTAAACAGACTGGAATCTTTCATTAAAATTTAATCAACTCAATTTGAACTCGGATATTGATAATTGGATCCAAATTATTGCACGTGACGTATATTTATATTTGATAGTTTCAATATTTTATGTAATCTTAGAATACTAGTAATACTACGACACGATTTCGGAAGAGCCTTCAGACTATAAACATAACAGTTTTCATTGGCTCCTGGATTGGAATCTGGAGCTGCATCTGGGGCAAGCGGTCCCAGGTTCGATTCCCGGTTGAGGCCCATAAGTGCGAAATGAACTCGGCTGTAAAAAGCGCTGTTAACAACTATACTGACGTTAGTACTTGTGTAGCGTTATTAATAACTAAAAACATAATGTCATTCTGTGTTTATTTAGCTGTAAACTTTAAGACTAAATACGGTAAAATTTCATAAAATGTCACGCCATCAAATTTAAAGAAAAATTTTATATTGTGAAAAATTCTAGAGGAAGGAACTTAGAGACAAGAGACACTACATAAAGAGTGCATACATACGATCATCAAATTAAGATATAATTTCGAAGCTATGCTACAACACACATAGGGATGCTTATTTTCTTAAATATCTAGAGGGAAAACAAACCTAAATAAGTGAGATTCTATGATAATTTCCGTTCCTGTATATATTTCAACATCGCGTGCATTATTTTCCTTTGATAACCGCCTATAGCTAAATTTTTACATAAATTAACAGTGGGGTGTTGCTTCTGGGCCATATAAAATGAAGGACGAGAGAAATTGGAGAAGATTGCGATGGAGTTAAGAAATGAATCCGAGGCGGATAGAATAGCAAGCGGGGGAGTTTTCATCGATCCATGCGAAATACGAGAGAATGCAATAAAGCAAAGTCTAGAGAGACTGTCTCAAGGGAATGATATAACACCAACAGTAATCTATGAGGAAGAATATCACGCAAGTAGGTCATTAATATCACGTTTAGTTTGAACTTTGGAGGTGTAGTCTTAAAGAATATAAGACAAGGTTCTCTTTGAGGTTATACGACTTGAACGACAATCCATTTCCCGACAAAAATCTTTCACAAACAAGAAATCGAAAACTGAAGAGTACCTAATCCCAAACATAACTTAGGTCGTCATGAAGTGCATTTCCTCATTCCAGCATGCATTCAATGTTAACAGAATTTCATGTGAATCGCGTTCTCTTGTATTCCATTATCATATTGCATACATTGTAAAGATAGTTTATTCTAATACCAGGGACGTAGCCGGGATGCGTCTCTGGAAGGGGGGGGGGATAGCCATGAGTTAAAAGCAAAATTGCCAACATTCCATTCCTGGGTCAGGCAAACTTCTGCTCTAAATGTGACAATGATGGAATCAGATTTATATTTACTTATATTCCCTGCGAGTCATCAGTGGCAGTGTGTAAGTGTACATTTTTCAATACTTACAATTACCTTTCATAACTAAACTAAATATTGGCTCCTTGGGGAGGGGGGGTACCACCCAGATAGATCCACCTTGGCTATGCCACTGCTAAATATTTTCCTTCGAAATCCACACATAGGAATCTTATGTCTGACAAAATTTGGCAAAGTAAATTTTTTTTAATCTAGAAACGATAATTCAGCTCTATCGAAGAAATCGATTTCGTTATTTTTCATAAGGGTTATTCAGCCGGAAATCATGCTCGAGGCAAGACGCAAACATTACGTAAGTAGAATAAAACATACCATGCTCAGATCTCAGAGAAAGATGTTCAATATCTCTTAATGAAATCAGGCATTTCAAGTATTCAATCAGAGAAAATTATTACACCGACGCTATTTCGGAGATGTTCTTTCATAGATTTTTGCGACGATTGTCAGATAATATTTAAATTCTTCCTGTACTTAGGAGGTGATTAGTAAAGTTTCTTTTGGTGGAGTAATCATAACATGTGTCACATCACCAGAACTTTATGATCACAGACGTAATTTTTCTGGGGGGTAGAAAGCAAATGTTATCTACTCGTAATTTTAAAAGTTTACAGAGCAATCCTCTTCTAAAATAAAAACGCTAGCTGGAAGTATATATCTACCTGGTTATCTCTAAGGACGTTTGCGGGTGCGTCAAAACATCAGATGATAAGATATGAATTGCAGCGCCGTCGCCTATTATGTCCTCTTCCCCCTCATTGCCACTCGAGACAGAGATTTTAGGCCGTACTGATACAGTGAGAAAAATTGGAGAAATAGCTGCTAGAACATGTCGTTTCGAAAATTCGTTTTTTCCGCGAACGATACGCGAAAGTAATCGATTAGGAAAATAAAGTCATGGTGCATGCACCCCCACACGGCGAAAGGCGAATTTCTGAGTACATTTGTAGATGTAGATGAAAATAACTGTTGGGTAATAACCTCAAATATTCCTCGTAGTTTGCAATTTTCACCAATTTCAGCTGCATCTAGGGCCTGTTCTCAAATGAGTGGCATAAGCAGCAAATACCCTCCGTTTAAACACGTTTTAGTAATGTGACAAAAATCTCGCACTTAATTCAGCACCTAGTTTCAATCTCTAGCAACATTAGACAAAAGAGGAATGTTGAATAGGAAAACATCGCTCATTAAGAGGATTAACACCCAAGTCAGTGTTCTCGGAGACGTCCCTCCAGAGAGAGAGAGAGACAGAGACCTCTTGCACAACGCTGTCCTTCAACATACTTCAATTCTTGCGCAAAAACAAGCGATTCTTTCTTCTTGAATGACATTCATCGCTTTTTTCTCTTCACACGCCCACGTTCGGATGAGATCTCACCTCTCGAGCTCACCAGACACTTCTAACCCGCGCTTATATAATAAACTCTTTTTTTCTTCTCTAGAGCAATCTCAAATGAGCACATCGGAGGAATATCAAATTAATTTTACAGAGTAATTAGCAACATGAGCTTTCCGACTAGGAGAGTATTTAAGACGAACTACTGGTATAATACGTACCAAAGTAAAGAGTGGGTGTAGAATTATAAATACACACACACTAACGAGTAGTCGTACGCTTGCATCCAGCAAGCATTTGTACTAAGTGCCGAGGTAAAAATATAAGAAATTCTTGGTTCTATTGACGTAAAAGGAAAAAGCGATTAAAGTCTACTTCGAAAAGAATCATCTTATTAGTAATACTATTAAAAGTTTTTCGACAGCTGAGGTCATTTCACGCATATGAGCCCCCAACGAGAATCGAACCCGGGAACAACATATTTGGCACCATGGATCAGAATATCAGCGGATGAATCACAAAATGTCGTACTTTTAGATGATAGCAAGTTATTAATTTCAATACGATGAACGTAAGAACACTCGCTTCTTATGAAATCTATTTCAAAAATATTAAATTGTTGCAGAAATAAAACAAAAAGAGGCAGAGATTTTTGCGTCATTTGAGGGAAGAACTTACAAAAACACTAATAGGAGATATATATAAATATAAAATTTTTAAGATAAACATAACTGTATACCAAAATTACAGTTGAAAATGTTACCGGGTGGCCAATGAATTCCGCAGAGGTTGCTCAGGACCCTCAAACGAGATGGTTAGGAAAGATATAAAACAAACGTATCGCCTTTGATATAAAAAAGTTAATGAAGAGGAGAAAGGTAAAATGAAAGATAATTTACATACTCGTATTCAATTCTCTTACATACATTACACATAAATCCAGATGCTTCTCTATACATAAATCAACAACGGTATACAAAATTCCATTTTATTTCTGTAATTTGTTGTCAGCCATCCAACATATTACAATATCTTTAGATTTCCCATTCATTTAACGGTAGTCAAAATTTGAATAGAATTAATAATCGAAATGGCAATAACGTAACTTATTTTCATAGTAAAATTTTTACATATAAATTAAATCTTCTTCATTGAACAGAAACCTTAATAGTTACGATTCGTAACTTTGTTCACACCTCCAACTAAAACAGTTTCCTTATTTTCATGAATATTTTCATTTTTTTCGAAGCAAGGAATCCTGCGTCAAAATTCCAATAACAATGTTTGAGTGTTCAATAATTAGCGAGAGACTGCAGAGGTGACCTCCATATTTAAACGCGAAGCACCCGAAGGAATTCTCGGAGTACGAAGAGCGTTTCTTATTTCACGCGCAAACAATTACAACAGCAAAAATCGCCTTCAAATGCGCAAAAACGTCCCTTTTAAAGGACGAGGTATTTTTGAGCCAAAACATTTTCCACAGCAACCATATAAATAGTAAATTTAATACAGTACGTAATTTCTTTCGATATAATTTGAGATGTTTAGAATATGGCAGTACATAGGATATCTTCAGACAGTGATACCCTACTCATACATTCCGTTTCTCCTTTGGTAAGAATTACGAACAATTTCCGCATTATTATTACTTATATAGCAATGAGTTCAAGGAAGAAAAGCATATAGATAGACATTATGTATGATTCAATGTAAATATAATTATAGAGGCAATATGATTTGACATAATGCAATACAAGGCACTAAAAATAGACATAGCTTTGGGAAGGCTTCAAGTACCGTTGAGAACGTTTTCATTTTCGAAGCCGTATGTACTCAAGTATTTTTTTCCAATAACATATTCGCAAAATGAGTTAAAATAATGTTGGAACATCAAAACATACAATCAAATATGCGGGTGTTTGTCAACACAGTGGGGTTTTCTTCTTCAACCTTCGGCTGAGAAGCTTTTTCCCAACGAACCCAATCTTTTTAGTGTTTATGTTGCATTAAACCGCCCTTCTCTAAATATTAAATTTAACTTATGTATTGACAATTGAGTTTGGGAGGAAGAGAGGCCATTTCGCCTAACTTAGCCTTAATAAAGATTTATTCCATAATTTATTTAATAAAGGATTCCACCTCTCTGATGGGTCGCCGACATTTAAGTCAAATAATCTAAATCATATTTGTCTACTGGGAGACACAATTTTGGTACTATAATTTGTAATCCCTTAAACGTTGTATTATTAGCTATCACTGTCAAAGGTAAACTCTGAGCTCAAGCGGCTTTTCTGTGAGGATCGACCTTGTTTAAAGACTATAGGTCGGATGTTAGAATCATGTTCAACTCATTAAGCCTCATCAATTTCAAACGACTGACCGAATACAATACCTCAAACGAGAAAGGTAAATGTGACTTATTTTTTTTAAGGAACCGTAAGAGACTCTGAGAGTAATGGGTAAATCCGTAAATGGGTATAAATCGATTTATATAGAGTTTGAAATCGGCAGAAACGCAGAGGAAGGACGGGAAAATTAAAAGAGGAAGACGGCGACAGCAAACGGCAACGAGAAACAGAGGTGATATCTACCAGACTGGAAATCATCCATTTTCCAATACGGGGAAATTATCCGTCAAAGGATAAAAAAATGGTCGCGCTTGAGGGAGCGTGTGACATATGGTTATATTCCCGAATGAATAAAACAAGAGCTCCATCTTCACAATGAATAGAACTCAGAGATCAAACAGGAGCTATATAAGCCAGAGTTCGAAATCTTTTCTCACAGAGCTCCAGACTGCTGAGAAATTGAGAAAACTAGGAATGAAAATAAAATGGCTAACGTAAATTTATTCCAAGATTCCAAATTAAAACACAGGTGTACTTGGGAGCCCATGTTGAACATATAAACTCTATTACTTATACTTTGAATAACAGAACAGTAAGAATTCTTACTGTTCTTATCGCTCTTAAGGGCGATTCCTGTAATTGAAACTCGTATTTTTACTGCCCTAAAGGCATTTAAAGAGATAAAATTTTCAATCTACAACTGCATAAGGGGTAACAACTCCTAGCAATAGTAACTAAAAAATAAAAAAATAGAATATTTAATAAAAATAGAATACGGATAAATATAGGTTATAAAAAAGAGTTGACGGCTAATGATTTTTATGCAATTATGGTATTAAAGATCCAAAAGTTAAACACGCAGTAAAATCCGGCATCAATTCCATTCAATACTGAAAAATTTTAAACAATTTTGACTTACTATATATTTTTACGCAATTGTCGCAACAACGCCCGAATATCTCCCGTTTAAAATGTATGGGCCAATGCATTTTAAATGGTGTCTTCATGATGGTGAATCTAGTATAGTAAACCATGACTCACCCTTAAATGGAATGGGTAGTTTCTTACAGTGACAATCAGCTTAAGAGAGATAGGCTGAAAAGACAAATCTTATGGTATTCGGGTGCACATGGTTTAGAATTTAGCAGGGAAAAGTTGAGATGCAAAAGTGGAGAGAGAGAAAGAACTATGTATTACTCAGGGGTGGAGTAATTATTAGCTAGCTGAGGACCTCATCCATATGGGAGGCCTCTATACACTGTCTTTATAAACTCTTAGTGACGTACCACAAATAGTTTATTTTTTCGCTTCAAGAAAGAATTTTATATTTGTTGAGCAAATTTACATGCCCGGAAAGTAGGAGACCTGGGTTCGAGTCCCAGTCATGTCGCTATTTTTCACACCAGTTATACCTTCTACATAGTATGTTTATAGAATATATTACACTGTTTGTCACTATATAATGTAAATTCTATCCACCATTCTTTATAATGTATAGAATTATTATCTAATGTCATCCAAATCATCTATATAAAACATCATTCCGTAGTCAAGCGACTGAAATTTCTATGGGATATATATTTGTGTATTTTAAGAAAAAAAAATCGATTTTTTGCTCATAATTTCTAGTGGGGGCCTCAATCTGATCTTTGTGCCTAAGCCCCGATAGCTTAAATCCGCCCCTGGTATTACTTCAATATTGCATTGAATTACAAATATTTCATTATATGCTGGATACAATAGCTATACAGAGATGATGGAAATGGATAATGGAGGGCAGCATAAAATTAGCCATGATGACATCAACAACATGATCAAGCTTTAATACCTCTTCACTTCCCTTCTATTCCAAGTTAAATGATTGCATGAAAGAACAGAATAAAACCAACTTTCTGGCCTTGACTAGCAAAGATAGAACCAAGAAAAACAGAGAAGCATCCGATGAAAGTATGAAAGATTGAAACGAAAATGGGTATGGGTGACTTTGCGCAAGATTCCAAGCCATTCGGGATACTTCGTAACGTCCTTGCCCACAAAGTATCCCGAATGGCTTGGAGAAAAGTTCTGCCGGGATAGCTCAACGGACAGAGCACCCGACCGGCAATTGGGAGACCCGGGTTCGATTCCCGGCCCCGTCAGACTTTTTTCAAGTCCATTCTTCCTTGGGATATTAAAGATTGGTTTGAAAGGAGGGAGAAATGTATGACAGACAGACATATGTGATTACAACACTTTTTAAACCTTACCAGTTTGAATTGTAACATGATTTCTTAGAAAAAAATCGAATGCAACGAACGATAAATCAATCAGATATTTGAATAGATTAGTAATTACAAATTAGTTTACCGATGCTTTCTGATGGATTCATAAACTTTTGGAAGGGTGCAATTTCACTCCAAATCAACACATCCAAATCATCACAATGAGTGGCCCATCGAGTCGCTCTCCGAAGTGATGTAAACGCAAACCAATTGACCATAAACAGACGTTGACGTGTTTCCCAAGCCACTTCTAACACTCTAAGCTACTCTGCAAAAATGCAATCACGATATCACTCTCAATAAATCACCATTCCTTATCGCCTCTTCCTAGGGAATTTCAGATAAGCGAATTAAACATTTCTTTCTCTTACGTCAAAGCCGTGGCCTCCATCGGAGGGAATGGCATTACACCCACGAGAAAGCGAGGATTGAAACAACGTTCGTCCTTGGACTTGAATTGGTGGTTCGCATCCCATGACGCGCTTCTCTGCTGATAAAGCCCCCTCACACGAACCTTTCTTGCCTTAATCAGCGCGTTCTCTACTCAGACGGGATGCACCTTTGACGATCACTGCCGTCACTCGGAAGGTTACACCGCCTCAATTCCTTCGTCCTTCTCATTTAATTTATGATTCAGCTTCATTAAAATATTAATGTTTCTCTTCCCAAACGCGGGATATATAAGGTGCCATTTTCGATCACAAATTTTACTTTAAGTGAAGGAAGCTGTCATTATTCCTAATGAAAATCAAACGAACATAGTTCTTTAAAAATAACATCGGGAAAAACAGGGTATATGCAGACACTTCGATATTAAATTCAAAAAGGTCGATTACATGACAAAATTATTATGTGACTTAAAATATGACATAGGTGCGAAAGGTATTATGAGAAACGTCAATGAAGACTGCCCCATAAGATCCCTCGATCAATATTCGAATTTCTCAATCGCTAACGCTGCAGTAACGATAACATACAGTGTAAACTGGTTAACACTGAAACAGATTACACAAAATATCGTTTAACACAAAGTGCACCATTGGTCCGTTCCGTTTCCTATAAAATTCAATTTTTATTATTTTTAAGTATAAAAGGTTTATACGGAAATATTTGATGGTCTGCAGAGAAATTATGCAAACAAATTTCTTTTACGAAATTTCTAATACGAAAGTATATTTACGATGGGATTTTTATAAAAATAAAGATGTTATCTTTCTTTATTTTAGATTGCATGTTTGCTTATTAAAGGTTTAAATTTCTATACATTGACCTATCTTTGTGCGTCTAAGCTATCTATATTATGTGAAAATGTTTGTACTCTTTGAATGTCTGCTTATTATATTCAAGAAGTTATATTAGAGGCTTCATTTTCTGCCACTTTCAAATTTTTCTTTTTTAACTCTTTCGTCTTTTAACGTTTCATAAATTTTACAACAATTTTACAAACAGCTGAGTTGATAACCGAATATGTAGTTCAGTTCGATGGTAAAAAGCGTATTTATTTATTAAAAGTAAAATGACGGTGTATTCTACATAAGATACATTAACACTTCCATCTATGGTACTCCAAGCGGAGGATTGCATTAGCAAGGAATTCAATTAACAAGAAATTTGGTTTACACGAAATTCGGCAAACGCGAAAAGAATCAATTGATACCTTTCATTTCGTGTTAACCGATTTCCACTGAACATTCACAATTTCGATGAAAGTTCATGATCATGTCCACATTTATGTACTATTTATACTATAAGGTTATAAATAATAAAAATTAACCACTGACTTCACCCCATTTCAAACCTCCAACGTACGTGTCTGGTAATTTATTAAGAAATGATATCATCAAATACCAGAATGAATTACAAACGTAAAGCGAAACAATAATGTGAGTACATGGCAGTCCTGCAGCTGTAATGAATTCACTCGAGCAAAACAGAAAACAAACAAACGTAGCTCACATGGACGTCACAACATTGATAAAGGCGCAGTGGCTAGTCAAAGAGAAATGCCTCTAGTATCGCAGGATGCTTTTCGATGCTTACGAGCACAGTTTAATTCCGAAAAACCTGAAACACAGAATAAATGGTGAGTCCGATTGGGAGACGCGAGAGGATTGTATGTGCCTTGACCTAAAAAATAAAAGTGTACGGCTGTTGGGGAGAGAAGATGTTTTATTAGCACGTTTGAACATTAACCCGCCCTCCGGTAGTTCAGCGGAAGTTTCCATAGCAACTAAAAACCACGAGAAATGGAAAAAAATCCCCGTAACTCCTGGGAAAGGTTCCAAAAAGGTCAGCTTATCTTTTTTTCTAAAGAGAGGAGTTTTTGATTGAACTCGGGAATAAAGCATTATTTTAAAGGCAATTAAGAGACTTATTTTGAAATAACTCAATAGGAAAAGATATCGACCTCATAGATGAAAATATAAAAATAAGTCTATTCATAACATAAAACAGTATATTAATCCATAATAAAAATAAATCCTTCGATATCATAAAAAAACCTATAATAAATGTTAATGCTTTCAAAAAAAGGGTGAGAAAGGTTAAGTAATCATTTAAACAATAGACTAATCCATAATTTGCTATATTTCCTGATACTCTCTAACTCGCCCTTGCACATTCACACTTCATCCATCGCCCTTGCACAGTCTCCAAAACGGCATGTCAAACTTTTCTATTTTTTTCCCCGTAAGGCAATACTGCCAGGTTTTTTGGAACGAGGAGTAGCACGATAGCATAATTGGCTGGAGTAGTCACCGGAAAGTGAAAAAATCAGGGTTCGAGTCCCGGTCCTGTCAGACATTTTTTCCTTTCCGCTTCTCCTTAGAAACATTCCTAGCTGCACGCCTTAACGCGCAAATTTACCTATCACCCTGTCCATTGAATTTACATGTATTTGACCGTATTGAGAATATGAATCTTCATTAAATCTCAGCAAAAGGAAAGCTTGAAAAAGGGATAAAATTATGCTTCTTAAATGACGTCTCCAATATAATTAGCAGACTGAGAGTGAATATTAAAATTTTTACATATTACATGATAGATTACATTTAGATTCACAAAGATTAGTCAAGATATGTAAATTTATACCTGTAACTATAAGCAAAAAAAGAATACGAGATGACAACGAAAAACCAATACATCCAACCGATAAAGTAGGAAAAAGGAATTATGTGTAACGTAATCCTACAAAGAAATACTGAGGAAATTGATGGATTTTGGATTTGTTCCAAAACTACTACATGTTTACTTTGTAACTATTATCGTAGAACAGTTAAAAAGGATCCAATAGTACCAATATCGCTGACACACTTAGAAACCTACGATACGTAAATCATAAATCACCGCTAACCTGCACCAAACACCACGTCCTTCGACACTATCGAAAATGATTTGGAATCAAAGAAAAAAATGTTAAAACTTGAGCGGTGCAGCAGGTCAAGGTCAACCAAAAGGTAACTCATTGCAGCGGCTATTCCGTCCCTTGGGGTACTTTAATTAATCTTTCGTTTCTTACAACTCCATTTGACCCCAATTAAAAGTGAACTCGGCCAACTTTGACGTTTCGTGAAACGTATGTTTGGTCAGTATTTCCAACTGCAATAATTATACCGTCAGGAACTTCATCAGAGCATACTTGAACGCAGAGATACTTTAAATAACTCCATAAAGGGTTAAATTTCTACGAAATAGACACGAATCATAATGTAATATTATAGTAATACTATTTTTATATTGTCATCATGATAAAAATGCATCCTTAAACCTCTATTACTTATACACTGGTTCACGTGCCTCAATATTCCCTATTCAATACCATTTCTTTCCCTTCTTGATAAATTATCCCACCTCTTACTCATCTAACACCATTATTTATTAAATACCCTTGAGTGAAATTTTTTCCATTTTGTGTTAGTATTATTTTTTAGGAGTATGAAAATGTATTTTAAACTATATTTTAAGGTTTAAACATTTATAGACATTAATAAAACCATTAGAATTTCCTTAATTCATCTTCTAGCTATTAAGTACGGTAATTTTTCAATACATTTTGATTTTTCAAACTTTTAAAAAAATCTTTCAGCTGAAAAAACTGTTAATGGCATTGTTAGATTTATTCTTAAAAGTATTTCAGTTATCTTTAGTATTTCAGTTATGCCTCTTTCGAAATTATTTCGAGGGCAATTTCTGCTGGAGATTCCAAAGGCTGTAACACCCGGAGGCACCAGGGCCCCGTAGGGTTGGGGCCCGGTGCGATTGCCCCCGCAAACGTATCTGATACTATTAAAAAATATGTAGCACTAACCAAAGGAAATAATCTACGAATGAATACCTCTGAATTATTTGTTCTTATTTTATTATAACAATGGATGTAATCGCTTTAACTGGGAGAGGATAACCAGTTTTCATTGTAAACTGTGACTATGCGCTCACTCACACACACCCATACACACATAAAGGACAATTTGAACAGTAAAGTGTTGCTTAATAATACTTAATCCTACATTGTAATTAAGTTTACTCGAATGATGTATTTCTAAGCAGTTTGAGATAGTATGAATTGAAATCAATAGTCAACTCTATTAACGATGTGAATCGTGTAATGGGAGGCTCTCAAATGAATTATCTCTTATTTTAGGTTTAAGCCTAGTTTTATCTTTGCATCAAGGTATTGTCTCATCCCATTGCTACCTCAAGGTTAAGTAACCTGTTTCACCGCAACAACATGATTAAGTCGTAATGCAAATTTATGGACAGCGTGGTTTGTACATCAAAAAGACCGAAAGGATGAAACCTTTCTCTTTCGATTAATCGAAAAATACATTTGTCACAGTGAAGAGGTTATTGAAGACACGGTTAGCATCGGATAGCATCAAAACGTTTCTTTTTGTATTTAGTCTGGAAAATATTTCGTCATATTTTGAAACAAATTGTAGGATGAGCCAATCAGAAAGTTAAAAAAAAAAACTTTCTGTTTCTTTTATTTGTCAACGTGTTACTGTTTGCTTACCAATTTACCAATACTATAGATATATGTTAGTGTTTATTGGATAAAATAGAAGAACGATTTCAAGGTACAAATAGTAGGGCAGATATAAATCTGAAATTTATTTCCTTCCATGCTGTCGTCAATTTATGATGTTGATTGCACGGTTCTCAAACTAGTGGTTCACTAGTGACTGTATCGATTGTTAATGTCTACATCTTGTGAGTTTGTTCCATTTCTTAAGTAATCATCTACGTTAGAAATTTTGTCATCTTTATAAAATTGCTAATTTATCAAAATTCTGCAAATTATTGCTGAATTTTGTTTTTATTTTTATTATTTTTAGTAAGTCCCCGCTGCAATCCTCTCGCATCGGCCCCCGTGGATCCTGGGTATGGCTCTGGAGGTTATGTCATTTTATATTCTACCGAAAAATTATGCTTCTACCGTACCGTCCCCTCAGCAACTCAACCATCGAACGGTGCATAATGTCGTGCTCTATACATTTATATCGCCATTTCCAGTGAACACGCGATAAGTTAGCAGTTTTATAAAGATGACAAAATTTCGTAACGTAGATGATTACTTAAGAAATGGAACAAACTTACAAGATGTAGACATTAACAATCGATACAGTCACTAGTCAAAACATATCCCCGGACCACATGACCATCCCCATACTTCGAGGTCGAATCTATTAGCGATTACATTATAAGCTCTTCATTACATATGAATGGATAAAAATGCGGTTACGCGGCGTATTTTATAACAGCGAAGAGCAGGGACGCCTCCGCGAAAGTTGTTTTTATATGGATAAGTGATCACCACGCTCTCAGCCCGTGTTCCGCACTTCTGCCTCCGATAACAGCGAGCAAAAACGCTTTCCAGCGTCACTGTCGTCACTTCGCCCCATTTGTCTACCGCAGCCAGTGTTACAAACATTACGATTTTGTTGAACAAACAAACTCGTATACCGCTTATCCTTCAAAGTGCAGGTGCAGCCGCGGCCGCTCGCGACAGGAAGTGGGGTTAGGTAAGAATGATGTGGATGATGGAGCCAATGATCAGAATTGTGCGATACCGGAGGAATCAATTACTATGCTTCTACATATGCGAGTTAATACATCCTTGAAAAGTTCCTTCCATTTCCTTTGACATACGGTGTTCAAATTGATGAAATAAGCCACTCAACTACCACACGGTTCGCTTTCGCCTCAAAAAGGGAATGACGAGATGTATCTACATCTTGGGAAGAATGAGACATGAGATACAACAGTAAGCTGGGAATGAATTACAAGTTTGAACAAGCTCTTTCTTTCTTTATTGCTCCTTATGTCTTATCTCAATCCTCGGGATAGGGGAGGATGCAGAAGCATGCCGCGAGGAAAGGGCGATCTTAGACGATTTCCTTTATGTGCTCATCTTAAACAAATTTTCCGCCCCAATTACCTCTAATTGACACTTAAAAAGCTTCTTCGTCGCGAATATTCCAAAAAATGTTATTGTAAAAACAATTAACTTATTGTGTTTCGTTTGAGCTTCTCCACAAACGGTATTTGTTTCTTTCGCAACTTGATCGAGGGGGGAACGCCCCCTTCCCTGTCTGTTTGAGCAGAGGCTGAATCAAGTGAAACCGGGAAAATAGTCGTATTTTCTTAGAGGTAACTTGAAGTTGCAGCATTACTTTTAATCTCAATTTACAGGTTCCAGCAGAGATACAGAACAGTTAAGATATTTGCATTACTCATAGCCAAGGCACGGCTACTAGTGCCATCTTGGAATTCCGTAATTCTTTTCCCAAACAGGAAGTGTTCTACTCGTATTGATCAATGCAACAAACTGTTGTTTAACTTAACGAATGTGCTAGTTGCCACACCGCCAAGACACACAAGTATTTTAAACAATTTTCAACAAGAATGCATATTACTTAACACTTCTAAAGAAAAGCTGAGTACTTACTCCATTAAATGAGTATATTTGTTTATTGTTGTTATATTTGTTGTTTTTTTGATTTCAAGTATCACTGGAAAATCTAAATACAGAAGTAAGGATTTAACGGAAGACGATGATAAGTGGATAGGATACCAGATGAGTTCGCAAGATGAGCCCGAGAGAAACCTTGACGACTAGAGCAATAATCCAAGGGTAAGAAACAATCTATCTCACAGTGGGAGTCGTAAATAAGATCGAAAGAGCGAGATATTAATCCAGAGAAGGCTCTGAATAAAATTATTCAGGAAATGTTAAACGTTGACTGATAAAGTTAAAAGGAAGTGTGAAGGGTCGCTCAGCGGAATATTAAACGACCTAATGTGGAGACGCAATGAAGCACTGGAGAGCGAAAGTTGTAGAATAGAAAGTAGTCCATTAAAAGAAGCATGGACAACATAGGGGCAGATGAGATAATCACAAGTTTCAAGAAAACTACTGACTTCATGTTTGCTTCGCTGGTTTTCTTATAGTCGCTAAGTTGTAAAAGTAGTGCCTTACATTTAATGACCTATAATCGACTGATTTCCACTGTTTGAAATCTGACAACAAGGCCTGATGATATTGCCCAATAAGGAAACCTTAATCGAATACACAAATTACAAGGAAATTTTACAAAATTAGTCTCATCGATTATGATGAAGGCAGTTTGACAAATAAAACCTATCTGACAACAAACCATAACAGTTGGCTACAAAATGTCGAAATTTGACATCGAGCAGTTAAATGAATAGATTAGATAAAGAAGTTATCACAGACCGCAAGATATTTTCAAGTGAGCAAACTCGGAAAGATCGATAAAAATATTACACTATTATCGTCAGCATGCTGAAATGCAAAATCCATTAATGTAATGATTCTAGGTGACAGTACAGTCTCATCAAGACCATCATTAAACAAAAGGAAAAATTTAAGGTTGGAAACATCACTAGGAGTGTTTACATAAAAATAATTATTAGGGATTAAAATAAGCGATACTTTTCCGTGCCAGCGATTTATTCATTAAGACAACTAAATCACACATCTGTTCCTACCATATTGTTGTCTACTCTATGGTTTCTACCCGTTCGAATTGTGTTCGCTGTCGAAAGCACGAAAGGTAGGCAGCGCGCTGAGCCGCCTGATTTTCCCGCGCAACTGAAAAGAGGCTTGAACACAAGCATGCAACACATCTCAACATCAGTTGCCCCTAGCAACAGCGAGCATTGTCGATGCCGAAGATCGCGAAAGTCGCCGGAAGGGACGTAATTGGCGCGTTATCGAGAATCCGGGAGCAGATAGAGGCGTACTGCGAGGGCCGCGCGATTGCACACGAATGCAACTCACGAATCAAACGTCTCTTATCTTCAACCTCGAGATCCCGAAGGGCTTTGGCAAACAATCGCACCGCAAAAACATCGCAAACGCGCGGAAATCACGTCTTCCAGCACGCGTGCGTCACTGCGCATGCGCAAGAGTGCCATGTCTCTTTGGAAAAGATGCAAAAGAGAGGAATGGAAGGATGGAGAGTGATGCACAGAGATATCTCCCCATAGCATCACTTTAAAAGTCAGTCTGAATGTTTAAGTATCATTAAACACGCTCCCGGCAACTCTTCATTTTTTCTAAAACAAGCGAAGGTGACGTCGGCGCACTTTCTTGGATTGTATGTGGAAGGAATAAACCTGTTTGGAGACTTGAATGAAGTGAAAGTCAATCCGCCGCGATAGAAAAAGTCGGTGGATTGCGAAATATTTAAATGCTTTGTAGAGCGGGAAATGCGGGAAGCGGAAATGAAGAGCAAAAAATGGAGGCGCAGAACTATCAGAGAGAACATCAAGGCTAGGGAGTGAGGAATGAAGACCGTAAGTGTACTAAAGAGTTATGCTCGCTCTGCCAAGGTCAATTCTAAATTCTCATTTGCATTGAAGAGAAATTCTGAAGGTAAATCACTATGTGCTTTACTCAGGAAGCTATACGTCAGGCAACTCTACTCATGCCCTATCCGTAAATATTTCACTAGGTAGTGGCAGGTGCACTATTCCAACAGATTCAAGACATTACGTTGATGTTCTAGGTCAACATTTTACTCGACAAAAAATACGCACAAATCAGAGGATACATGCATACAGTCTTCAGTGTCACCTCTGTCAGCCAGGAAATAAGTAGCGATGCAAATGAATAGATTTTTCATGCGGGTTTCTTGATAAAGACTGAAAGACTGTAACACCTCAGTCGGGCCACAAAAAAGTGATATGACAGGAAATAAAAGGCTTCATAGCAGATGATGGAATGATTTACTGTAGAACCTCACAAAAGATTGTAGATTATGAGGGCCACGGGGCCTTTCGCATCTTCCTATTCGAATAATAATATTACACAAGCATTACCAATAATACCCGATAATCTGCTGTTTTCAAGAGAACATTTCCACTAACGATTCAGAATGACTTTCCCATAAGTGCTGATTAAAGCTAAATAAAACAAACTAATTGAATAAAAACTCGCTTAGGTTAAAAATATAACTAGAAATATCGGAAAGGCAGCAACTTTTGAGAAGGGAGAAAATATTTAGAAAAACAAGGTCTTGGATCCGCATTCTTCAGTCTTCAAAACGTGCATTAAAAAGAACTCCCACCAAACTGCCCTTCCGCCGACTTTTTTAAGTTCATGTTCGTGTCCTTGATCGAAACCCGTCGCGTGACTTCAAATCGGCAGCGTATAAGGTGGGGATAATAGTTTTGACATCCAATGTCAATGTCAGAGCTCTTTATCTCAACCCTTCGTACTCTGATCTTCCCGGAGAATCTCTATAAACTAAACTGC
Source organism: Ladona fulva (assembly GCA_000376725.2). Taxonomy (NCBI): domain Eukaryota; kingdom Metazoa; phylum Arthropoda; class Insecta; order Odonata; family Libellulidae; genus Ladona; species Ladona fulva. The sequence goes on along the minus strand of KZ308220.1, from coordinate 94,514 downwards.
TTATTTAGGATTATTTTCCGCTGGTATTTTACGAAAGCGAACGAAGCATAACGGGAAATAGCCTGAACCAAAACATTCTCCGCGGTCTATTCCAAGACTTCTTATCGCCGAGACTGTAATTGCCGCTTAAGACATGAATCCTCTTAACGCCATACATGAGCATTCAAGTGAAATGATTTGCTGCACTGTTTACGAAAACAAACGGCCGCATTAGCGGACCGCTTCTTGGAAAAATTTCACGATCCTCATTTTGGCTACAGTACGTATGTACTGGCACCCTTAAAGCGAAGGAACTAATAAAGCGTTCCAAGTATATTTACATAACGGCGATTCCAGTTAGCTTTTCTACTGGAGCAAAGAAACGAAGGGAAGAATATCACTTTTTTACTCAATCGAATTACTCTAACTTGGAAAAATTGACTAATAATGTTCCACTGCTAAATAGATAAAATACATTAAACATAAACGATCAGTGAATGTAAATTAAATACGATAGGTCCGTTGTTTGACCATCGTGAAATCTGGAGCTATCTCCCATTAAAAGGACAAGCTCTCTACTAGGGATCGTATACTGTTTTACATAAATGAAACACCCAAACTCCTTGAAGTTATAATTCACTTCTATTAAAAACCAGGTCTTTTCATATGTCTCCCCTATATGATCCACGTCAGACGATTCTAATACCTTCTCCCTGAACCAAATGTAATATTTTTGCTTACATAGTAAAATCTCATGTACCACACCTACAGAATGCTTCCTCAACTTACGTACTAAAATATCTTAAGCTATGACCCCTTAAGGGAATCTTAGTAAAATCTGACCTTTCTTTCATCTGCAATATAATAAACACCCGTAACGATTCTCCCGAATTAGTTTCAGTGCTCAATGATCGTGTTCCACCCGAGGCTGCTGGTTTACTCTTCCTCTCCATGCTCCTACTTTTACATTATCCCTAGCAATATTTACGTTCCCCACTACATCGAACCCCTAAATTCCTACACCACTCCTTATAACCTTTTCTGACTGTCACATGGCTGTTTCTTAAAAGAATGTTTGAATCAATATTCATCCAAATAACCTCTCATGTAAATATTTTTGTATTTAGAACGTATTCCGTTAATATAATTTGATTTAGTTGTTGTTGATTAGTTTCTAGTTCGTGAATTAATGCTTGTCTACTGCAAATTTCTCAAATATTATTGTTTTGAAATCACTCTAAAATGGTGGAATCAATTTATGTGAACATACTGAACAATAAGAGGTCAAAAATCAATCACAATATAACGCAATTATTATTGCCATCGCAATCTGTTTATATGATAAAATACCAATAAAATTTGACCCTTTGGAATCATGGGAACCAGCCAAGAGAGACCAGCTCACTCAAGAACAAAGTTCTTCAGATAAAATGGAGAGATTCGGGATAATTTATCAAATAAATTGATTAGGGTTAGAGTTATAGGTTGAGCAGAGAGTAATATTTATTTAATTAATCCTCCAATACGTGAAGGATACATTTCTCGAGATATTCCAGCACCGTATTTTAAAATAAACTTTGACTTTTCCGGTGCAAGGAATAAATCGTTTCTCCAATCATCAAATAATAAAAAGAAATAGGAAAACGGAATGAACGATTAACGAACAAAAATAAGAATCGAAGAATTACAAATGTTGCTAAATTAGTAATCACTAACAGCAATAGTAGCACCAGACCCTTCCTAGTAACCATTAGTTATAGTGAATTTATTACCTCTCTGTTTCCACGGGTTTTTCACCCTCTACGTGTGTGGGTGTTTTCCCGCATCGTGGGTTTTTCCCCATAAATATTCAGTTGGTGAGTATTTCCCCACAACCCAAATTTTAGTGTTTTTATATGTATCCATACATTTTTTGTACGTATTAGTTTGTATTTATTTATTAACCAGTATGCCATTTCCTTTGTATCTACTTTATGTGCCAAATACCATGTACAGTGAAACCTCAGTCTGCGAGTAGCTTGGTTTGAGAGTGTTTTGCCAGACGAACAAAAACTTAAATAAATTTGTAAATTGTGGAGTATGTATGAACTGTTTTGTCTTCCGAGTGACATGTGATCACTACTTCTCTGATAATCATTACTTTGTATGTACATGAATATTCTTAGGTTTTGCAACGAATCATGATCATCTGAGTTTCCATTATTTCTTATAGGGAAATCGCTTAAATATACGAGTTCTTCGGATAACAGCGAAATCGAGCACGTTTCCGGAATGAACTATGCTCGCAATCCAAGGCTTGACTGTATCTATGTTTGCCGGTTATTTGGGTACGTAGATTTATTTTTTTTTAATATCAGTTAATCTAAGTCAATTTTATATTAGCGTAATATTATTATCATTTGATATCTCCAGAGGTTGGGTAGATGAGAGGTCAGAAGGCCTAACCTCGCCGTAACAGTAAAATAATAAATTGCTTAAAGGAAAAGTATAGTTAATCAAATTCCAAGCTATACCGCTAATCGTAATTCTGTCGCAGAACTAAAGTATCCATCGCTGCATCCGTAAGACCAGAATGAGGGAGCCGATGAATTACTGCAAAGACCTATTCTAAGAGATGATGACCGCGGAGGCGTACCGACAGTGCACTTCACCCTTAAGACGTGAGCAATGAACTTCATGGCGTTGAATCACCGCCACGGCTGTTTGGCAAACTGAATACTCGCTAAATTTGCTAAAAATATACATCAATAGACCATTCCATTCCACGACTTCGGTCGTACATCCAATTCTGTTTCCACCCGAAATGAACCGCTGACGGAGAATCTATTAAAAATCAAACATCCGGAAATAAATTAAATGCTTTTATTTATCCGTTCTCGATAACATCAAAAGAGAAGCAAGATGCACAAAGCGTTCTTCATAACGCCAAAAGAGGCAGATTTCACTTGCTTCCCTTAAAATCGATTTAGACAACAGAGGATTAGTTGGTAATGGATTCATTGCATGTTCCGTTTTCATGACAAAAAGTTAACCAGTCACATGATCTGTCTGTTAGCCTAAAGGCTAGTTGGACTCTTAACTCTCCCACCATTAGCTACTGGGGAGGGAATGAGGTTTTCTAAGAAAGATAAAGAAAAGTTGCACTATGCTCTTGCTTTCCTCACCACCCCATAATAATGTAAATGAAAAAAATCCACATAAAAGTAGGCCCATGACCATATGAAATATCATAAAAGAAAAATGCGCGTACATTCATACTGTGCCAAAAAAACATTCAAAAAGATACGGAAACAAGTACATAATAAGTCATAGTCAAGACGAGTANCAATTGGAAGACCCGGGTTCGATTCCCGGCCCCGTCAGACTTTTTTCAAGTCCATTCTTCCTTGGGATATTAAAGATTGGTTTGAAAGGAGCGAGAAATGTATGACAGACAGACATATGTGATTACAACACTTTTTAAACCTTACCAGTTTGAATTGTAACATGATTTCTTAGAAAAAAATCGAATGCAACGAACGATAAATCAATCAGATATTTGAATAGATTAGTAATTACAAATTAGTTTACCGATGCTTTCTGATGGATTCATAAACTTTTGGAAGGGTGCAATTTCACTCCAAATCAACACATCCAAATCATCACAATGAGTGGCCCATCGAGTCGCTCTCCGAAGTGATGTAAACGCAAACCAATTGACCATAAACAGACGTTGACGTGTTTCCCAAGCCACTTCTAACACTCTAAGCTACTCTGCAAAAATGCAATCACGATATCACTCTCAATAAATCACCATTCCTTATCGCCTCTTCCTAGGGAATTTCAGATAAGCGAATTAAACATTTCTTTCTCTTACGTCAAAGCCGTGGCCTCCATCGGAGGGAATGACATTACACCCACGAGAAAGCGAGGATTGAAACAACGTTCGTCCTTGGACTTGAATTGGTGGTTCGCATCCCATGACGCGCTTCTCTGCTGATAAAGCCCCCTCACACGAACCTTTCTTGCCTTAATCAGCGCGTTCTCTACTCAGACGGGATGCACCTTTGACGATCACTGCCGTCACTCGGAAGGTTACACCGCCTCAATTCCTTCGTCCTTCTCATTTAATTTATGATTCAGCTTCATTAAAATATTAATGTTTCTCTTCCCAAACGCGGGATATATAAGGTGCCATTTTCGATCACAAATTTTACTTTAAGTGAAGGAAGCTGTCATTATTCCTAATGAAAATCAAACGAACATAGTTCTTTAAAAATAACATCGGGAAAAACAGGGTATATGCAGACACTTCGATATTAAATTCAAAAAGGTCGATTACATGACAAAATTATTATGTGACTTAAAATATGACATAGGTGCGAAAGGTATTATGAGAAACGTCAATGAAGACTGCCCCATAAGATCCCTCGATCAATATTCGAATTTCTCAATCGCTAACGCTGCAGTAACGATAACATACAGTGTAAACTGGTTAACACTGAAACAGATTACACAAAATATCGTTTAACACAAAGTGCACCATTGGTCCGTTCCGTTTCCTATAAAATTCAATTTTTATTATTTTTAAGTATAAAAGGTTTATACGGAAATATTTGATGGTCTGCAGAGAAATTATGCAAACAAATTTCTTTTACGAAATTTCTAATACGAAAGTATATTTACGATGGGATTTTTATAAAAATAAAGATGTTATCTTTCTTTATTTTAGATTGCATGTTTGCTTATTAAAGGTTTAAATTTCTATACATTGACCTATCTTTGTGCGTCTAAGCTATCTATATTATGTGAAAATGTTTGTACTCTTTGAATGTCTGCTTATTATATTCAAGAAGTTATATTAGAGGCTTCATTTTCTGCCACTTTCAAATTTTTCTTTTTTAACTCTTTCGTCTTTTAACGTTTCATAAATTTTACAACAATTTTACAAACAGCTGAGTTGATAACCGAATATGTAGTTCAGTTCGATGGTAAAAAGCGTATTTATTTATTAAAAGTAAAATGACGGTGTATTCTACATAAGATACATTAACACTTCCATCTATGGTACTCCAAGCGGAGGATTGCATTAGCAAGGAATTCAATTAACAAGAAATTTGGTTTACACGAAATTCGGCAAACGCGAAAAGAATCAATTGATACCTTTCATTTCGTGTTAACCGATTTCCACTGAACATTCACAATTTCGATGAAAGTTCATGATCATGTCCACATTTATGTACTATTTATACTATAAGGTTATAAATAATAAAAATTAACCACTGACTTCACCCCATTTCAAACCTCCAACGTACGTGTCTGGTAATTTATTAAGAAATGATATCATCAAATACCAGAATGAATTACAAACGTAAAGCGAAACAATAATGTGAGTACATGGCAGTCCTGCAGCTGTAATGAATTCACTCGAGCAAAACAGAAAACAAACAAACGTAGCTCACATGGACGTCACAACATTGATAAAGGCGCAGTGGCTAGTCAAAGAGAAATGCCTCTAGTATCGCAGGATGCTTTTCGATGCTTACGAGCACAGTTTAATTCCGAAAAACCTGAAACACAGAATAAATGGTGAGTCCGATTGGGAGACGCGAGAGGATTGTATGTGCCTTGACCTAAAAAATAAAAGTGTACGGCTGTTGGGGAGAGAAGATGTTTTATTAGCACGTTTGAACATTAACCCGCCCTCCGGTAGTTCAGCGGAAGTTTCCATAGCAACTAAAAACCACGAGAAATGGAAAAAAATCCCCGTAACTCCTGGGAAAGGTTCCAAAAAGGTCAGCTTATCTTTTTTTCTAAAGAGAGGAGTTTTTGAATGAACTCGGGAATAAAGCATTATTTTAAAGGCAATTAAGAGACTTATTTTGAAATAACTCAATAGGAAAAGATATCGACCTCATAGATGAAAATATAAAAATAAGTCTATTCATAACATAAAACAGTATATTAATCCATAATAAAAATAAATCCTTCGATATCATAAAAAAACCTATAATAAATGTTAATGCTTTCAAAAAAAGGGTGAGAAAGGTTAAGTAATCATTTAAACAATAGACTAATCCATAATTTGCTATATTTCCTGATACTCTCTAACTCGCCCTTGCACATTCACACTTCATCCATCGCCCTTGCACAGTCTCCAAAACGGCATGTCAAACTTTTCTATTTTTTTCCCCGTAAGGCAATACTGCCAGGTTTTTTGGAACGAGGAGTAGCACGATAGCATAATTGGCTGGAGTAGTCACCGGAAAGTGAAAAAATCAGGGTTCGAGTCCCGGTCCTGTCAGACATTTTTTCCTTTCCGCTTCTCCTTAGAAACATTCCTAGCTGCACGCCTTAACGCGCAAATTTACCTATCACCCTGTCCATTTAATTTACATGTATTTGACCGTATTGAGAATATAAATCTTCATTAAATCTCAGCCAAAGGAAAGCTTGAAAAAGGGATAAAATTATGCTTCTTAAATGACGTCTCCAATATAATTAGCAGACTGAGAGTGAATATTAAAATTTTTACATATTACATGATAGATTACATTTAGATTCACAAAGATTAGTCAAGATATGTAAATTTATACCTGTAACTATAAGCAAAAAAAGAATACGAGATGACAACGAAAAACCAATACATCCAACCGATAAAGTAGGAAAAAGGAATTATGTGTAACGTAATCCTACAAAGAAATACTGAGGAAATTGATGGATTTTGGATTTGTTCCAAAACTACTACATGTTTACTTTGTAACTATTATCGTAGAACAGTTAAAAAGGATCCAATAGTACCAATATCGCTGACACACTTAGAAACCTACGATACGTAAATCATAAATCACCGCTAACCTGCACCAAACACCACGTCCTTCGACACTATCGAAAATGATTTGGAATCAAAGAAAAAAATGTTAAAACTTGAGCGGTGCAGCAGGTCAAGGTCAACCAAAAGGTAACT